>ML977699.1:0-66942 GCA_010015725.1 Amniculicola lignicola CBS 123094 | reverse complement strand
GAGTATACAGCTGTATAAGAAGTCTAGATTAGTCCTTGCTAGTTATTTAGATAAGGAGAAAGAAGAGATTCTTACTTAGTTACCTATAATCCAGTGGATAAGCTAGAGACTTATCCTAGTAGTAGGACTATTACTAATAGCCTTATATGGAATATACTTTAAGCTTAGGGATATTACACAAGTATATATCTAGGCTATAGATAAGCTACTTTGTATGCTGTATGCGAAACCCCTAGTAGAGATAAGGGATAACCTTCCCCCTAACACAATTTTTTGAATTGTATAACCTTTGTATAGAGTAGCTAAATTAGGCCTATACTGGTTTAAAACCTACTATAATCATTATAGGGATAAACTACAAATGTTCAACTCCTCGTATAATCCATATCTCTTAATTACTGATAAGGGAATAATAATTTTCGGTATTACAGGCCTACAGACTAATGATATATTAAGTATTATTACACTAGCTTTCACATGAAGGGAAGAAGAAGAACTAGCAAAGGTGAACTTCTATGTAAAGCCTAAAACCATCCTATTAAGTAAACAGCCTATTAAGTTCAATAGTGGGAAGATTGTACTGGTCAATAGCAAGGTTACACTAACCTAAAAAGGGTAATCTAAGAACCTTTGCGCAATTGACCCCTTATCTCTAGATATAATGTAGTAGTATATTACCTAGAGAGCAAGAGGAGTGTACATTGCTTTAGTGTATTAACTAGAGGCTTTATTTGACCTCTCTATCGCAGCCTAGATAGTCCTGCTAAAGGATGAAGATATCAAAGCCTTAAATGCACGAATCCTATGGTAAATCAAGTACTACAATCGTAGCTTAATGTTTATTCCCCTAGATCTACGTTATACGAAGCTATTTATTTTTACTAATAGTTTATTTGCTAATAACAAAGATCTCAGCTCTCAGCTCAGATTTCTTATTATTCTGGCTGAAGAATACAACACTGGGAACTTATATAACTTCCAAATCTGTAGGAATATTATATATTAGAACTCTATTAAGTGTAAAAGAGTTATATAAAGTGTACTTGCTAGTGAACTGTATGGCATAGTTAGTGGTTTTAATAATGCTATTGCCTTGAGTTCTATACTTCTCTAGATTGTATAAACCCTGGATCTACCCCCTATTCCAGTTGTAATATACACAGATTTGAAATCTCTGTACAATTGCCTTGTTAAACTTGGCACAACTAATAAGAAGAGGCTTATAATTGATATTATGTCCCTTTGAGAATCATACGAGAAAAGGGAGATTACTAAGATCCACTGGATTGATGGAAAGGATAATCCTGCTAATGCATGCACGAAGAAGAGTCTAAACTCTGCCCTAGAGACCCTTGTTTTAACTAACAAGCTAAATATCAAGGTTGAAGTATTAGTAGACTGAACCAGCCCTGCACAGAGCTCATAGCTCTACCTATAGTATATACTACATATATTTCTTATGTTTATAGTTATTTTGTGTGTATCTTTCATTTATTTTAGACTATAATACTTACTAAAGTCACTTATTTATACGTATATACATATGTTTTTGCAGGAGCAAATATTTTTTATTAAGAAGGCAGATTATGAGATCCGTATAGAGGAACTATGAAGTTCAACCCCTATTCAATCTACCCTAGAGAAGAAACCCCTACCCTGTATATCTGGGAAGACCAAATTAGACCTTATACTTATAATAAGTACTATAGCTTATCTATATACAACAACTGTATAAACCCCTCTAGAAACTAGTAAGGACAACGTACTGAGTGAAGGGAGAAGGCCTATAAGCTGAACTATACTTATAGGGATAGTTAGCAGGAACAAGAGCTAGTGTAAGAGATTTTGAAGTTCTGCTAGGGGTTAGTACATCATATAAAAACTTAGAAAGGAAAAGGCCTATGATTGTACATCAAGGATTTCAAAATGAGGATAAAGGAAAGAAGAACAAGAGAGGTCTTAGAGGGGATTATATATGGAGTACACCTCTGTTTGCACCTTACTGCTCTGCCTACATCTCCATACACTGGAGTAGCCTAAAAACTACTCTCTGTCAGCATCTTCTGTTCGCATAAGCATTATGATACCATAAGATGCAGCCCTGGTATTATCATGATAAACCCCTAGCGAATGCCACTATCGCGTGACATCACTCTTGATTAACTGATAGATACTGGCCAATAGTACCTGCAGAATCCCTCAGTGCAAACACTGTACATTAATGGCCTTATTGCTGTGAGATTGGTACCTGACTGCCTATAGAGAAGACCTACATAGACTAATAGAGAAGGCCCTAATGGGAATACCTATTACGCACAACAATACTGGAAGGGGTAGGGAAACGCACAATGCTGGCGGTATCTCAGGATTACACAGCAATAAGGATCCTAAGAAGGGGAGTCAAAAGTTGATGCTGTAATTATGTGAGCAAATATCAGGATGTAGGGGAATTGTACGGCTGGGACTATTAAGTAAGCAACCTGAAAATAAAAAGTTGCCAGTGTCCGTACGTAGATAACAAAGGGGTGATGCATTGCCCTCGTGCGGAGTTACATGATCTTATTATATGACGCCTGTGCGAAGGCTTAGCAGGGGGTCACGTACAAAACCTCCATCCCAGCTATATCTAGGTAGACATGAATAATACTACAATCTGATTGAGCATCGCCCCCATTGAGCCTGTACCAATACACGTGTATAGAAGACGGATTTCCACCTTTGCGCTTGCGTACCACATCGTACGCCTATTACGCCTTGTGGAAGGAAGTCCATTCAACAAAATAGCTATTTAACCTAGATAATTGTAATATCCATCTACAACACCTTAAGTTACTTAGGCTATACCTAGTTAGTAGATAAGTCTCTGAAGTAAGCTAAACATCTGGATACACTAGCAAAGCTAGGAGGAACCCAATACTGGATTATAGGTATACAGAAATGGTTGGCGTATTTGCAGTATTAAGGTTATTATAGTTGAGTGTAGCTTGTTTGTAGCGTCTCTATGAAAGCACATAGGCAGGCAGAACTTATCTTATCCAAGATGGTGAGCCAGTGCAATACTAAGCGGTACTCAAGGATCATCTGCATGCCTCTAGCCTGAACATCTAACGCAGGAATGTACACACAATGTCTTCTGTTTAACACTACTGTAGTTTACTGACCCTTGATTTTGAAAATCTGGTTGTTCAGTGTGTCCTACAACGACCCTGCGCGGTTTGGACACAGGCCACATAAGTGCGCGAGCCTTCAGCGATTTGAAAGAGTATAGTGTTTCCTTCAAATTAAATCGCAAGACGACCAGGGCTGAAGTCTTCGACCTCGCGGAACCAACAAGGTGCATTATCAAGTGTCGCAGACTGAATGCGCGCACAAGGGAAACTAGGCACTTAACCTGTTTTTTCAGGCACATGGCCAATCCAAGTATATGACAAAGGCAGCAGGAGGGACATTAAAAGTGAGTAACTCCTCAATTTACTATAAATTACCGCAACAAGTCGCGGTAAATGCCTGAACCTGCTCCAAGCAATCCTTCACTACCACATGCGCGCCACTGGGGCTCTCCAAGGCGCTGCAACACTTCCTACTACGCTTCCTTTTATCTGCCGTTGTTTCATCTGCTTCTAACGCAGCACGCTTGCCCTTCCTTTAGCTTCTTTAGCAGCATCTTTCACAGCACGCTTCGCTCGTGCTGCTTCAAGGTCCGTAAACGCCATCACTCTGGCGTCTCTAAGAATATTTAACTTGGTCTTTTGGCATGCTTAAGCTTCGTGATTCGCCTTGTACAGAAGCTGAATGTGGGTCCAGTCAAGGGCGTGTCGGGCAAATAATGGCTGGGCTGCATTTCCGACCTTCTGTACGAGCCTATGCTGTCTGCTTGTCTCACGAGGATTCCGTGTAATCAGATTAAGTAGCGGCGTACAGATTAAGTAGCGGTGTAAGACCCACTGACCTCATGTATGCGATTGGGCGTCTGGGTGCCCAGATGTTTCGGCATATAGTGTTGATGCGATTGGAGGGAGGGGTGTCTCTGAAAATGCCCTGCACGACCTGCTGGATTTTTTGAAAGACAAATACACGGACGCACCAGCGCAGATCAACTGCCCATTCGACCAGCCCCTTCCACCCTCTGTCGAGTTTGGACCGGCGGAATGGGGCATGAGGATGGAGTTTGGCCTGGGCATTGCAAAGGCGGTCGTGGAGCACAGCATGCAGAGGGAGGCCACCTATATCTAGTTTTATTACATTAATATAAGACGATACGTCGGCCTGCTCAGTGCTATGCACTAGTTGCCAACATCTACAACAAGGAGGAAATGCTTATCCTTGAGATGCCACCCTGTCTCTATGTTTTCTGTTTTGACATTGCTATATATCTTGCTACCTACCTACACTACGCCGTTCTTACTATATACCCTAACTACTATACTATAGAGCTTCTGCCCCTATAGCAGGCCCTGTTAAAGAGAGGAAAACTAACCTATCTTAACCTACTAGTCTCTAAGTAATATAGGGATAGTAGATAGGAACTAATATACTAATTACTAGTACTCTTATAAAGGGGAGGGGTATATAGGGATACTAGAGAAGGTATAGGGAGTATAATACTTAAAAGAATTCTCTAAGGAAAAATAGCTAGGTAACTTTAGACCCCCTAACTACCTTAAGGGGGAATATTAAATTATTTAAGGTCAGTTAGGGGTAAGGATCAGTAAGTAGGTATTAGGATATATATTAGAGATACCTCCCTAGTCTATAGAATATAGACAAAAGGACTATCTTGTTTGCTATCTGATATTGCCTTTCAAATGTGTTATAGTTTAGAGTCTACAATTATATATTTTTGTCTTGATCTGAGTCACTGCAGCCAGTCCCATGTGAAAAGCCGAAGATGAGCTAAACGATGACTATGGATTGCCTCCCTAGTGTCCGACATAAATTCGTATCCGTGTTTAGCAAGGCAACCAAAGTTCGTGAAGTTAACATATGGTGAATGCTTTCAGACCTTATACCCAGGCGAAATTCATGTTCCGAGACCAGCAGGTACTATCTAACACTCCCATGTAATTTGGTGCTGGCTTATTCAAGAGTTTCAGGTTTTCCCAGAGATTCATGTCGCAGCATCAAACGGTGTCGGGATACCGGGTCCTCTCGCGTTCTCTGCTCAACTTTCCAGCGTCCCCATCTCATCGAGATGATAGCTCTGTCGTGGTCTCTTCACAGCTCTGGCTACTGGTTTGCCGAGGGGGGGTTCGTGTTATCGTTGCGGTCATTCGGTGGTTCGTCCTCCTCAACAACGGTAGGCAGATGGTAGGTCAAATGTCTTGAGGCGCTTCTTGGTGGAACAAAACGACTTCCAGGTGGGTAGCCATCATCGCTGTCATTATCTTCATCTTGATCCCTCATTTGGTCCTCCGATACTGCATCGACTTGTTCGCGGTTCTTAGATAGACCGTCGTGGCTTGAATCCTGTGCTACAGAAGTATCTGACATTGAAGATTCTACATGTCCAGCCCAAACATGTTTCTCGCTTGTAAGACATTGTTGCCTCACTATCTGGGCCATTCCCTTTCGTCTGAACCTGTCCTTTCTCTATGATCATGGACGCACGAAGTTGGGGCATATTCCCAAACAGATCTTTGTCATCTTTGCCCGTCCACTTCTACAGACTCTCAATCATACATATTTTCTTTCCAGGGAACGCTGGGCGGTCCTCGAGCTGCATTTATGTACTCTTAGTAGTCGTTCAGACAAACATTCCTATTACCCCTCACTCTGCCGAACACCCAATTCGATGTGCCTATGCCGCAACTGTGTATAATACCTTTCCAACTATCGTCATTCCCTCAATCAGCTCTATTGAAATTATTTCCTAGACCAGTACCCAAAGAGAGATCGTTCTTCACGATAGAAATGGGCCATTAAAGACAAAGAATGCACATCTAAAGGAGTAAGATTCATCTCAAATCAAGTAAAAGCGCGCCAGTACGCCCCTGTAAGCAGTACCAGTACTCATTTCGTCTTCTTTGGGCAATCCTTGCACATGGCATGCCCACAACCTATGCACGTTGGAGCTCGGCCGTCATATATCGTAACGTCACCTCTAATGTCTGTTGGATGTTTTGACATTGCAGATACTGAATGTTGGGATACTTTCACCTGCAGCATTCCCACTTTAATGGCTGCGAGGGAAAAATCAGGCTGGGTTCATGCTCGCATATCTAAGCGGAGTTGTGGAGGTTGGTACTGGCAATATCTTGTGCGGTCATTGTCGATAGGTCTTGAAAAGAGTGTAGCCAAGATATGATAAAAGTAAATAAAGAGTTCTAAGTCTAAGAGAAGATCTAAAGCGCGGTATGCTTCTGAAGAGTGAGCGCTATATGATCTTACATACTACATGCGTCCATGTTCGATCGTGGTACGTGAAGGCTGAACATTATGATGGGTTTTTAATAATTCACAAATAGCCAAAGTGAAGCCCTGTTAATCCTCACGATACTTCACGATAATCACCGATTGGTCTGTTGTGAGTTATATTTTTGTGACGCTCGTCCCACGCAAGGACTACTGAGGACTACGTTCACAGATGCAACAAACAAGTTGCTTCATCGGGGTATTTCCGCGTGTCTATATGGAACGACTAGATATTCTATGCGGGGATAAAGAATCCCCGTCTTCGCAGGAGACTATTCAACCTGGCACCTCATCGTGAATCTCCATCCTGTTGACCTCCATTCGTTCTCATAAAAAGGACATTAGCAAAGATTCCATTACCCTTTAACCCGGGCTCCATAACAACTACAACACACTCAACACCGAATCCAGAAACACCATCCAACACCACCAGCCTCAAACCAACCCCCCCTCGATTATTTCCCTCCCGTTCTCTTCGCACCCATCTCCTTTACAATCCCCCCTCCAATACACAGACCCCATTCAGAAGAATCGCTTAGTATCTATCCTTGCAGTCATCACATTTAAGATGGCAACATTCTATACAGCAATCCTCCTTTGTGGAATTCTCGTGTCCCTCTTGGTGAATCGTTAGTACGTATATTTCTACCGAACTTGCGAGATTTGCGTCACTTACCGCAACAGATCCAGTGATCAGGCTTGCTTGTGTTATAGAAGGTAGTTTCGAGGGTGTTCTTCAAGTTGGCCATTGTTGACTTTCGGTGATGTTTTTGAGGGGTTTGCTTATGGCGATGATGCTGTTTGGTCTGCTGGACGGTTTGTAGGAGCGAGTGTAGGTTTTGGAAGGCCTTTTTGGACTTTTTGAGCTGGGTAGTTGAGTGGAGATTGTGCTGTGTTCTGGAGACTACGAGGTATGAGGAAAGCTGGTTATATACCATCCATGCGTAGGTGAATGTTCGATCACGGTTTGCGAATGTTCGGCGTCATAGGACATGGTAGAAGTATTGTCCAACGGCCTCATTGAATGTGGCTTCAAAGATTTAAACAGACAGGCCCCTGCTTAACTGTGGGGTAAGCCACGTACAAACCGTGACTGTGTGAAGCTTGTTTTGTTGCTAGCATTGAAGAACGAGTTCACTGCAAGGAGTCCTGAATCGATTCTCGCGAGGCCATATCAGGCAACGACCGATTGTATGCGCGGATGAGCGCCCAGGATGAATCGCAGGAGATTATTTCATATCATCGTTGGCTCCAAGCCTCAATCAACTTCCCTTCATTCCTGCCCCAGACAGAAATCTCAACACAATCTATTCCCCCCAAACCCAGGTTCACTAAACCCAACAACAAGAATACAAAGACCCAAACAACGACACCAAATACCCCAAACCTGCAGAAACCCCCTCACCATACAACTCCCCTACCACCCCACCCCAACCCAACCCCCACCACCCTCGCCTCCATACACCCAACTTAGAACAAGTACCTACTTTTGCGCCTTACAATCCCCACACCTCCCATCCGTACAACTCGAACATTCTATCCTACCCCAGATATTGATCTGATCACATTCTATATCTCACATCAGCAGCTCATGACAACATGTCCCTATCTCTGAGTGAGTACTTACTACAACACACCCAGGTTTTGTATTGCCCGAAATTGGTGAGCTGGGTCTGCTGTGTATCGAATTCCGAGGGGTTACGAAGGTTGGTGTCGAGGTTGCACATTGTGAAGGTTGAAGACTTTGAGAGAGAGGGTTGTTGGGAGAGGTTCTGTTATTTGATGGCTTGGAAGTTGTGTGGGTGTTGGTTTGGCGGGTATTTTTGGTAGGTGGATATGGGATGCTTTGAGGTTTGGAACTGGGGGCAGGGGGGTCGAGGTGTGGTTTAAAGAAGGAGAGGCATTTAAAAGGTGGTTTACATACCTTGGTGCTGTGAAGAGGTAAAATTGACATTAGATATGCACAGGGTGAAGGGTTGAAGATGGTGGTGGTTGAATGTATCATTGCTGTTTTCTTACTTCACGTATTACCTGGAGTCAGTGATGGAAGAATGCCTAAGCACTTCAAGTTCATCTGCACACTGGAAGAGACAACATTATGACACTGGGAATGATGTTTCAATCACTGGTAGTGGCTGAGGGAGGTGTTGCCCGGCGGACTAAATATCACAAGAATTCAAGGGGGAAATGGGGTCGAAGGCAAGGATCTTGGACTTGCATGCAGAGTGTAGCAGTGTATGTAGCGAGTACTAGCGCTCTGATACTCAAGATCAATGACAACGAGACCAGCTTCCACGATACGTTGAATGCAGAAGACAAAACCACAGGAGAGCAACGTGGTTTTCAATTTAAATATATCAGGAGTCCTCCCAAAGACTAAACCGAAAGGTATCATTGCCTGTCCGCCCCCCATAATCCTCCCATCACCATGAATCCCTCCATTGCAACATCCCCCTCCCCTCCCCAATCCAAACCTAAATCTCCTTAACAAACCCCACCTCCACCAATTTCTCCACAGGCAATCTCCACTGCGCAATCTTCGCCCTCGAATTCTCCCTCAACCAAATATAAACCCCCAACACCACCCTCTTCACCACATTATTATTCTCATTCAACAACCTCAACTGCTCCTTCCCCACAATATACACAACCTGTTTCTTATACGCGCGATCTAGGATCTGTATGCGGCGTTCGGTCGAGCATTCATTTACCGCAATGGCAGGTTGGCGATCGGTGGGGGACAGGCCGTGGGAGTGTGCAACATTTCTGCGAGCAGGAAGGATAGCCGAGTCTGCGACGGGGGAGTCTGGGATCTCAGTCGAGGGTTCAGACGACACAGCCGAGCTATAAACCGGCATATTGCGCGTCATTTCAATGCCCTTGCGGAGTTCCTCATACACCCTCTTGCCCAAATCATTCGTAATAACGCGGTCATTGTACCCATGGCGGATCGTCATGCGGTAGCAGTTCGTGTGGGATGTGCGTTGGACTGTATATTTATCCTCGGCCGAGACGTATGGCTTGGAGAGGGCGCGGAGATGCAGGAAGACGTGGACTTCTTGCTGGGCTTCGAATTTGCGGAGAAATTCGAGGTAGACAGTGGGAACGAGGTCGCCGGATTTGTCGAAGAAGATGCCTAGGCCTGGGTTGTGTTAGGGGGGAGTTTGAGGGAGATTGCGGAGGGGGGTGGGGATATGTACCGTTGATGGAAGTAAGTTCTCCACCACCGTAGGCGTCGGCGAGGCGAGTCTTGCCGTCGGGAGTCGGGAGAACTAGTTGGCTGAGACGAGGTCGACCCTTGCCTTCTGCGCTCCACTGATTCTCCTTTCCGTATCGCCAGAGAATAAAGACAGTGGATAGGATAGCGGCGAGGAGAAGCGTAAACCAAGCGCCACGGGGGACTTTCTCGAGGGCGGCAGATAGGAAGGTAGCGTCAAGAAGAACGAAGGGTAGCCAGACGGCGAACACCAATATCCAGTTGTGACGCCAAACGATGATGGCGACGAGCGCGACGATGTTCGTAGTGATGAAAGTGACGAGGATGACGCACACTCCGTAGGCCTGGCCGAGACTCGTTGTCTGTATTGTATGTCAGTGAGGGGACCAGTGGACCAGAACGCGGAGTACTCACGTTGTTATACACAGCAGTCACAATGACCGTTCCAATCATCAACAGCCAATTCGCCATTGGAATGTATACTTGGCCGTGGACCTTGTCGCTCGTGTAGATCATCTTTATCTGAGGGAAGTAACTCATGTTCATGACCTGAGACAGGAGTTGGAAGGAAGAAGTGATGAGAGCCTGCGACGCCACAATAGCGGCAAGAATCGAAAGCACTAGGGAAGGATAAAACATCCCCGGGGGAACAGTGTTGAAGAAGGGATTCGAGAAAGCGCCCGGATTACTAGAGATGTTTGCGGCCTGGCCAATATATGCGAGGAGCAGACATGGATAGGCAAGGCATAGCCACGAGAGCTGGATGGCCCTAATCTGTGTTAGCACGAACAATACTTTTTCAATATGACTTAAACACACTTCTTAGAGAAGGCGCCAAGATCTGCGAAGAGCGCTTCGACGCCTATTCTACTGTCAGTGAAATGATTGGCTTGATACGAAGGCTCTGCGTACCTGTAAAGGCCAACAGGATTCCGCCAAGTGACCTCCAGCCGTCGATCTTGTTGCGCACCAAAAATGCGCCAGCAAAATACGGAGAAAATGCTTTCAGAACACTATGGTCGAACTTGACAAGGTTCTGTTCAGGTCAGTCAATGAGCATGGAGTACAATACCGCTGGTCACATACGTAGATACCAAACACCATGTTGAAGGTCAACCATAGGACAACAATGGGAGCAAAGACCATGCTAATCTTCCCAACCCCAAAAGGTTGGATAAGAAAGAGCATTACCAGGATGGCACAGGAAATGCCGACGATGGTGTGGGTTTCTAGGCCGGGTCGAACAACTTTAAGACCCTAAGCGAGTGTTAGCACGAATATGGATGAATCCGAAGTCTGGCCAACGTACCTGGATGGCGCCCAAGACAGACTGTGCTGGTGTGAGAATGCCGTCGGCAAGGACGAGACTCACACCGAACACCGCGAGGGCCTTCAGGATGATACGAGAAGCGGCACTTTCTTCGAGGAAGGTGCGCACGCCTTTATTCGGCCTGCTGATTTGATTGCTTAAATAGCGTTCCATTTTGACCGTGTTACGGGTCTTGGGATCGTAGGTGGCAATGTTGCACTGCGGCAAGATTAGGGACCTTTCGAATACGTTGTGGGGATTGACATACGTAGCGAGCCAGGAGACTGTACATTGCGAACGTGCCACCCTCTCCCTCATCATCCGCGGCGAGGACGATGAAGGCATATTTGATGGTGACAATAAGTGTGACGGACCAGATGATCAAGGACAGGGCTCCGAGCAAGTCGTCGTAGGACGGCTCGGAGCTGAACGTAGACGAGTAGACATAGAGTGGGGAGGTACCAATGTCCCCATAAATGACGCCAGTTGACTGATAAGCCAGCCTGCGGATGTGTCAATGTCGGTCTCGCACTGCGCTGCGATTACCTTACAACAGTAACGCCCAGCCCTTGAAGATCTGTCACGTGTCAGTGGGCGTCGCGTAGAAGAGCAGAAAGAGAGCTTACCTGCTTCCGCTTGATGTCGCCGTCCTTGATGTTGATGTCACTGTAGAGAGACTCGACATCCTTGGAGTAGGTTTTTGCAAGTTTGGAATCGCCAGAGCCCTCATACACAGCCCCTTCCGAGGTGCGCTGTGGCCCATCCTCCGGTGTTATAAAGTGAATGCCATCGTTTCCCATGCCTTCGACAGTGTCAAAGAGGTGGGTGGGTATTGAAGTGAAGAAGATTAGAGTGTGGAAAGCAAGCGGGTGGGAAAGGTTTAGGAAGTTGGGAGGTTGCAAACAAAGGGAATCGGGGTTATATGCATATGCATCGCTGGTGGCACCACACCTGGCAGCACATCATCAGGGTAGTCGCGGTTGAGCCAGCGGTTCGAAAGCACCCTGCTGGTGCGATAAGCAGCGTTTGAACAAAAAGAAATGGTCAGTGGCTGAGGCGCAGCAGCTGTAGTTCAGGAATGAGCGGGGATGCACATGTCAAAATGCATCCTGTCCAGACACCAGCATGCCAGGCACGTGGCGGATTCTACCACCGGAGTGGAGTCGACGGGCATGAGGGATTTATGATCCAATCTGGATGTGAGGATAAGAGAATCCCGGGATTGGGGAAATACTTGATCTCTGTCAGTGTGGACGTGAAAGGAAACGCGTGTAACCCAAGATGACGATATCTGCTCCAATATAAATCCCTCAGTGTTGTGGCCTTCGGCATACCACAAAAGAGAGGGTGTGCCGTTAGCGGCGGCTGTTGGCGAAGGCGTCTAGCCCGAATCCGGCTGTGATTGAGCACTCGCCGTCATAGAAGCACCGGACTCAATGGAAAAGTGCGATGGAAAAGACACGATGCAGGCACATCATTTTTGAGGAGCATGAGAGGTGGAGTTTTAAGAGATATGCTGGTGTGCGATCACATGGATAGGTACTGGGGTCGATTCAAGCTTCCCTGGTCGTCTGCAGGGCGGGTTCGGAGCCATTATGTGCTCCGAGCGCCCCCTCCCGCTACTAAAGTGTGGGGAAGGCGGTCCATGTCGGAGGATGCATCGCGACGAAAAGGTTATCTGGACGGAGGCAAGCTGGCGGGGAAGGTGCACAGAAGATGAAGAATGGTACTATGATCGCAATGGCGCAACGCAATAGTCGAGGAGAGACGGCTCACTCGAACGAAGCGGACTCCGGACTTGTTGGCGGTGATTGGTGGAGACCCAAAGGAGGGCGAGCCAGCGCAGTAGCTCGACCACAGCGACACTGCAGGCGTCTTGTAGAACGGTAGGAAAAAGGGGCATGCAAAAATAGAAGAGGGTCTCAGCCATGAATGGCTATTGAGCGAGTAAGAGATGCGTCGATTAGCAATAGGCCTTGGTGAGGTGGTGGTGAGGACACAACCCCCTTTGGGTGGACCGGCGCGGTGCTTCGAGACGCGTCCTGCTCCGCACGCGACATATTGTGCAGAGGGGGCTCTTTAGACGCGGCGGAAAGCGGCGAGGCTGTTTGATCGCGTTTAGATGTTGCAGTTGGTGTTGGGTTTAGCATCTTGGGATAAAAATGGCATTGTTTGACGAAACGCATCGATCTCTTCTCGCGAGATGGCCGATCGCCGAAGGGTTCAGCTCCCTAGAAAAAGTACGAGGAGAAAAGAACATTGACGCCACGCCAAGCACAAGCTCAAGCCACCACCCTGCCTAGGAGCTCTGGACGGACGACGAGGAGCTCTGCACCTGTCCGACACACGCCGACGCATCACCACCCGCCGTTGCAGCCGGCGCAGCAGCAAACACCGCGCTCTACACGTTCGCTCCGCACGAGTTATCGCCGCATTGCAGAGGTGCCAGACACGCCCCGCCCGCGGTCGCTGTCGCATGCGCCCACCAAGCCCCGAGGCCCACTCCACCACCGCACGCCCAACTCCTCGCGTCTCGGTCCCGACGCCGACGACCCAGCGCGGCCTCGCACCGCGTAGAGAATCCTCCTATAGCCCAATTTCAGCCTGCGAGATTTAGGCAACGGCCCTGTCGCAGCTTGACTACCTCGCTTGCTGCCCACCACTGCTTCTCTCGCCCTTGCTGCTCGCAACCACCCTCCGCCACCACCACCACCACTACCACCACCATCACCACCACCACCGCCGCCGCCGCCAGGGGCATCCGCGCACCATGCCGTCGCCGCGCCGCGTCAAGGTCTTCGGACTCATGGTCCTGCTCACTATCCTCATCACACTCTACCTGACGGGCTCCGCGCGCCAGACTCGCCAATCCGATTTCTACAGGAAGACGCAGGAGTCGCTGGAAGCTAGAGAGTACGAAGCGGCAGCAAAGCAGCGCGACGAAACCAATGTGAAGGCGCGGCTGAAGGCTGCCGAGGACGAAGCGAAGAAGCACGCCGAGGAGAAGGGCCAGAAGTACTTGGACTCTGTGTCCGGCGAGAGGAGCGTGGCCGGACGGGTGAAGATGACGCCGGACGAGAAGGACAAAGGCGTGCCGGGTGTCGCAAACGTGGGTGGCAGACCAAATGACCACGAGGCAGTCCTCCAGGAAGGGGAGACGGCGGAGGACCACGAGGTGGAGCTCGAGCTGAATGCGATCCTGAAGAAGAGTCCGAGTACGTTACCCTGCACTGGCTCGCGCCACGGCGCGCCATGCTAACATCACGTTCAGTCATTATTTTCTCCAAGTCCTACTGCCCCTACTCGAAGAAGGCGAAACACATCCTCCTCAACATGTACAACATCAACCCCGCGCCCTTTGTCGTCGAACTAGACCAGCACCCCCTGGGCGCGAAGCTCCAGGAGACTCTTGCGAAAAGCACCGGCCGGCGGACCGTCCCGAATGTGCTGCTGATGGGCAAGAGCATCGGTGGCGGTGACGACATCGAAGTGTTGCACGAATCCCGCAAGCTAGAAGATACTATCAAGAGCATGGGCGGCAGTCGTATCATAGACGTCACAAGAACAACAGTGCGCCTGAATCCCGATATGCGGTGAAGGCGGGTCTGATTTGCGTTGCTGAAAAAGTTATCCTACCGGTCTTTTCCTTGCGTCTGATTCTTTGTACATATTTATGGATTCATGGGTGGCGTTGGTAGTTGGTATGGTTGTGAGAGGGGGGGTCCGACTTCACATCATTCGGGATTGGATAGTCCTGGACTGGAAGCGCTATTGCTACATGGTTTTCCTTTTCCTTCTTTGCTGGGTATACCCTGTATAATGTCATTGAGTTTGTTTTTGCAGCCAGTTGTCATGAATATGGTTCTCACGTGATTCGATGATGATTGCAATTTTAGCTGGAGCGCTGGTCGTAGTTACCTCCCTGGATCGGTGTCAGGCCTCAATGGGAACGGAAAGTGCAATAGATGCATCGACGCTTGACCCTCAACCCACTGTAACCTCATTCTCTTTCTCATTCTCTCCACCATCTCCCATCACACTCAACCTTCATTCTATGGCCTCGCTCGCTCTGGCCATAAACAACGCCAGTCCATACACGCATCACTCCACAACAACTACCATCGCTATCGCTACCACAGCACTACACGACTTCAGCCCCACTAGATACTCGCTGTTGAACAAATCACAACACCATCCCGTGCACCCCCAATCCAGCATCCACCACACGCTCTCACACAAATCCGATTCGCCCCTTCCAGCGGCTGACGAAACGAACATACGCTCTCAGGCACCTTCCGCTACCCCTACCACGACCAACAATGTGCACCCACTACCGTCTGTACAGTGTCTGCTCCTATCTACCAACTTCGACCCGCTATTGCTGCCCGACCCATCCCATAAGTCACTCTATCACGGACGGTCACTCCAATATGGACAGAAGATGTGTTGTTTGTAGGCTTGGGATTAAGAAAGGCGTCGGTGAATATGAGAAACTAGACAAGAAGGCAGAAATGCCTGTCAGAGGCGGAGTGCGACAGGCCTTGAGGATGAAGAGGTCGGGAATCAGGTCATGCAAAGGAGAGACGGCGGTGAGGCTTAGAGGAACTGAGATATCCAAAGATGTCCATATGAGGGGAGGGTGTTTGGAACGGGAGAAAAAGAAAAGGAAGAGGCGGAGTGGGGAGAGCGGGTACCTATCAGGGGAAGAGAGTGAAGAGGAGACGGATTCAAATATGGGCGATAGTCAAGAGACAGTGATTGAAGAAGCACACGGGTCTATGGCTTTGTCATCGTCCGAGCGGACGCCAGAGAAACACGAACGTCCCATTCGTGAATGCGATCGGGACATGTGGCATTCCCCTCTCACACTACGGACAGCCGAACCGCTTGATGAAGATGAACCTTCATTTTCCTTGCCTTCGGCACTCATGGGGTCGCGAATGGTAAATTTGTCTGTCCAAAGTCAGATTCGAGGCCAAGGGCAACGGGATAGGCCGAGAGGCCCAGGATTTACAGTGCACGAGCACAGCGGATTTCCAAACTATGACCCCGTTCAAGGAAACCACGCTCCCACAGGCGAACCACGTTCTCTCCCACCGGTATCTGCACATAGAAGAACCCCCACAGCAATAGAATGGAAGCCGCCAAGTCCAAGTTCTTTGTCACTTCCATCACCACATCATGAAGGGTTCGCAAGCACTCCCAACCGGCCACTCCAACCCCAGCCCAGGTCAAGCTGGTCCATTCAGACGTCACTTCAAAACTTGGAGCGCTACGCACAAGAAGCCGCTGCCGAATACTCTACCCCACGTTCATACCACTTCTTCGATCCGCCTAACAATCCAAACGACGCAGCTTCTCCTCAGTCTAGAGAACTCAATTCTGCACTTTCATCACATCCCTCTAAACTACGAGAGCCACCCTACCTGCACAGGTTTAGAGAAGGGGGTAGCTCTCGTCCAGAGACCCGAGAACTCCCATTTGGAATGCACGATTCACAGGCGGATGCTCCATCAATGATGCAACCAACGGGTCAACATCGCTGCAGACACCATCCGCATGTTCCAAAACCCTCTCAATCGCATAGTCCGCCACTCTCTAACCCGCTGGGTGTCCATGGAAATGAGGTTCTCAGGGGCATTTTAATGGAATGCCGCGCATCGGATGATCCAATCTCATACATAAATACAGTTCTACTGATCTTGCGGTGGAAATTACTTGAATCGGGTACGCAGCTGTTCTCGAGTCCGCCCAATCACACTCCCTGCGATCCCAATGAGGGTCTCAAGTGGGCTTTAATGGTACAGCGCAGATCACCTGATCCAATATCAGATCTGGACCCAGATCTACTATGGTTGCTGAGAGAAATCAGATCGCGGAGGATACCACAGTATTTGGAGGAAATTGAGGGAAGAGGTTGCGAGGGACGTGGGAGCAATGCTCTTGACGCTCAACCTAAGGAGCAGATCAAGAATACGGTGACTGAGTCTAAAAATGCGAGGGAGAATCTCATCGCACGAGCGGACGAGGAGGTATATGCAGCCATAGGGAGGCAGGAGGAGCCCAGATTGGAAGCTTTCGATGAAGATGCTAGTACGGGTGGAAGTACGCCTACAGATGACGAGACAAGCATGAGCGGAGACGCACCACAGAACGACCAAGCGAGAAGTCCGGATGCAATGAGCAGCGGGCACGAAAGTGTTATGAAGTCAGACTAGTTAGGAATGCGCCGCACAAAAAGCATATAGTCTTCATTGAACCAAGAAGTGTATTGGTCTCAGGAAACTACCTGGGGGACTTTTGTTCTATCCATGTAAATAAAATGAACTGAGATTTTCTCTCGGGTTCTCAGAGAGGCAATCAGCTGCTCCCCCGCACTCCAGGGGTATCATATGAAAAAATGAAATTCACCAGACGCCAGTCTCTCAAACCTATCCAATGTTGTTCTCTCAAGTCCGGATCGCGTGCCAGCCTTGGAAGTCGCAAACCTCTCCATACCTCCACACTTTCCGATCTCCCTTCCTCCTCATTCAGTGCCTCCGCCCCCTACCCCCAAAAGATCCTCCCGCGCTCTTGGGCTTGGATGCCCACACTCCAGCTCTACCCCCGAGATCGAGGGGAGGCGTGTTTTCGGCACTGGCGGGGGGACTGCTGAGACCACCTGTTGTCGGTCCACTGGCGACACTGCCTCCACAGTTCGATCCGCCTCCTACTACCCCACTCTTCCCAGACCCCTCCACTTTCTCAACCTCCCCCGCTGTCGTCGGTGCCAACACCGTCTTTCCCAGCGCTATCCCTCCTACTCCACCCCCTTCCCCCTTCCCTCCCACACCCCCCCGCCCCGTATTCTGCAAAATCACAATCCCACTCCCCCCCGGGCCTCCCATCCCCAACCCCTCAGTCCTAACCCCCAACCCCAACACATTCCTCCTCCCCTTAACCCTCTTCCTCCCACTCCCAGGCGCATCCTCCCACTTCCCGCCTTCGCGTCTAATTCTTTCCTGCTCTGCTTTCTCTTCTTGTTGCTTTTTTTCGTCTGCGAGTCGCTCGGCGGCGGCGCGGGCGGCGGCTTCCCGTCGGATGGTTTCTTGGCGGGTCTTTTCGGAGGGGGTTTTTTGGGCTGAGGGGGGGTGGGGTGGGTGGTTTGGGGTGGGTTGTGCGGAGGAGATGGAGGAGATGGCGTGGGAGGGGAGGAGCGGCAGGGTGGCGAGGTTGGTTGTGGTTCCAGCGCCGTTGGAGAGGATGGCGGGATGGGTGTTTGCGTTTACGGTGGCGGTTTTGTTTGCGGCGGCGAGTTGGAGTTGCTCCCGCCACCATTCGCTGCGGATGCAGTCGTAGCAGGGGAAGTGGGAGGGGGTGGGATCGGGGTCGGTGGGTGCGTTGGCGCAGGTGGAATGGTTGGTTCTGTAGAGGGGGCACATGGTTATGTAGATGCGGGAGAGGTGGTTGCAGGTGAAGCGCTTCTGGTAGTAGTTGCACATTTTGGGTGCTGGGATAGTTGGCGAGTCTGGTGGTGAGGGTAGACGGTGGGATTGGTGACCTGGGGTGGGAGATGGGGAGGATGTATGATATGGGCGGATTTGTGGGTTGTGGGTTGGTGGTGGAGATTGAGGGAGATTGGGGGTTTTATACAGCGGTAAAGATGCTTAGGAAGGGCGGCGTGGTTGGACAGCGTTGGCGAATGGTTGGAGAGTGATGTGCAGGGACAGGCGGTGAACTTTCTGAAAACTGTTCTTTTGTCCTAGATGTATCTAGATAGCACTGGATTAGATTTGAGTGGTGATGACAAAAGGCAAGGTGAAGCACTTCCAGGCCATGCTCCCGGCCATGTAGTTCGTGAGTGATGTGCACTACATGACCCACTACTTAGGAGCATTAGTGTACTGGAGGGTGCTATGGCCGTCAACGATGTAGTTGGAGATGTTTATTGCACACCTCATGCTCGGTGTTTCCTGTAGTACATTCCATCACGACCGAGAAATATTTGATCGTGAATGCATGGAATTTTATCAACACCAGTCCTAGACCCAGGGTACTGCTGCGTTAGTGCTTTATGCTCCCAAGGACTGGGTTCGTAGCGCTTCACGCCTTTTGACTGCTTCGTAGCAGACATCCTCTCCACAGATGATAGACTTCTGATATATGTTTGAACAACATTTCCCTCAATATACTGTTTCTATCCGCTAGACTTCACTGGGTAGGCCTGTCTCTTGGAATGTGGAATCAAAGAATCACAGTCCAAACACATATCCCAAGTCCATAACCTGCTGGTAGGTCCTACTATGCCTACTACGGCTTCACTCGCTTAATCCATTGTCCCTCCACCCTTGGCATTATCGTCCACTCCACGGCCGAGCTCGTCTGCATTTGTATATCTTCGCCTTGAGCAACATTATCCCAATCCCCAGCGTCACGAATAATATCTCCCGTCCGTCTAGTCAAGCTACAACCCCCCATGAAATACCGCCAGACAGGATTCCAGAACCCTAAGGAAGTCAATACGACACCAGAACATCATCGGAATTGAAATTTTACATACCTTGAACAAGCCTCGTCAAGAAATCCCGACTAAGCCGATGCTCCCAAAAAATAAACACACCGCCAGGCTTAAGCAATTCATACATCCACCGCATCACCTTCTCCGGGTTATCAACCGAGCACAACGTCCCGATACACACAATCGAATCCACCGACCCCCTCATAACGCCAAATTCTGCTAGCAAGCGCTCGTCCTCGACAGCGCCCTGGATAACCGTGTACTTGCCCTGAAGCTGGGTCTTCTCCACTTCTGCCCGGATTGCTGGGACGAAGGCGGGATTCAGCTCCACGCCGTATATATGCTCGATTTTGGAGATGTCGAAGCGGTCGAGTTGGCTGCCTATGCCGGGGCCTACTTCAATGACTATGCCGTGGGCGGAGGTGATGAGGGAGGAGACTGAGGTGAAAGATTCTTCGAAGTTTTTGAAGACGCTACCTGAGGGGGTACGATCAGTCACGATATCGAAGCGACATAACGATGTGTAGACGAACCCAGTCTTTGGAATAGTTGTCCGGAGACGTAGTCTCTTGCGGTGATGTTTTCGGGTCTGGGTGTGCCGCCGAGCCACGTGGGACGGGTTTGGAATAATACTGTAGTTGTCGTGTTGATTAGGAAATTGGGTTTTATATTGTAGGGAGAGGGAATTTGGGGGACTTGCGGTTAATGCCCATGGTTACTATGGGCCATGGCCGGAGGTAGTTTTGCAGCCGTTGGCGCTGGGCTGCCCATGTTGACATATCGACTGACAGAAAATTGGTGATGTAACGGTATCGGAGTGCAGTGCAGTATTGGGAATGAAATGCGAGACTGCGTGTAGAGAGGAATCACTTGGGGGTGTTCTATCGCCAGGGTCAGCGACCACCTTCAGAGATCTGATCGGCGTCTGCGCCGGGGACGGGAACACCGGTCATTTTATAACTTCTTTGGTGCCTAGTACTTTCTGATTCATCGGTTGATGTTCTTCGAGGGCACTATTCCTTCTTCGTCTTACACCCAATTCTCTGCTTACTCAGGTAGTCCATAGACGTAAGGTATGTACATACAGATCGGTTGATAGGCAGCTGATTGGTTGATCCCGTGTGCTCTGGGGGCCTATCCCCTAGGCCCAAAATTGCGTCATTTTCTCAACCGAAAGGTGATATGATTTCGACCTCCATCTTCCAAAATTTCCACAATTGCACAATGAACAAGTTGACCGTCGTTTTTGTCGTCGCCTTCGCCGATGAAGAATCATTCCAAATGGTGCTGTGGCACCAGTCTCGTGAGAGGTTGGCATAGTCTTTCTACGCATGTTAATGCTTCTTTTACAGATGGAAAATATCCCAAGAAGATGCAGTACTGTCGAGGTCTACTTGCAGGAACATCAGTTGGGTAAACTTTTCCGTTACATCTGGTTTTGCAACACTGTTTCACCTGCTTGTAGTCAACCGCCTGCTCCAATTCAATATCCGAGAATGGTCTCGAGATAGCAACAACACATAGATACAACTTTTGACATCGAAGCACTGTTCTCGATACTGATAACTCAAGTTAAAAGCGACTTTCTAAAATGCAATTTGGAAGCTCATCATAGGGCACAAAATAACATGCGATGAAGAGACAGGCTAGCCTTGCATCCTGCTCTGAGAGATATTGAGTTCACCACGCCCACTCCTCCCTCTGGGAAGGCCCATCTTCCTCTACCGGAAATGTAATACAAGGCAGGTTTCCAACGCATGACAAATGAGTGGGAAGGAGGCATTTTCCCCCTCAAAGAGTTACATCACACGTACGCGCCCGTTCACGATTGCAACAGCTTTCACCCCGCATTTGCAATATATTGCACGATGTAAAAGCCGAAGTGGCGCTTCTCATCAACTACCATCCCCTACCTTTTTTACGCGTCGACCAGATCGTCCGGTGATCACGCTCTTCCGATCCTTCAGTATGACAGTCTTAATTACGACGAAATTCAAATCCATCTGAGAGAAGACATGGGCGTATTTCCCGACTCTTAGCAATGACGCAACACTCCTCCATTGGGGGTGCTACAAGACTACGTTCATCAGGAGAACGAAAAGATCCCAGTTGTCACGGTGGATTTAAAGAAAAAAAATTAGGACTGTGGTCGGTAGAAGTTGGCCGCTGAAGAGGCTCTATATATAGGCGGGTAACAGCAGCCGAAAATGGGCCGATTCTGCCGTAACTCAACAATATCGGAACCGCGAGGAGAAAATATATGATGCGTTCAACTCCGCAATCCTTCCGATCGAACAACTTAGGTTTTTCGTCGCTTCTGGCTCATCAACCGTGATCCCTCCGGCGGCAGTCTGTTTTGGAGTAGTGACCGACATGGTCAGAGCGTCGAAGGATCTTTCTGCGCAGCATGATCGAATTATGGAATTATTACCCACTCCCAAGGTTAGTGTTATGGGGTTTGATTCACCCACAAAAAAAGCTAGCCACGATGGCAGGTCCTGTGATACGGATTAGGGGGTTTGAATAGTCTCTGCTGGAACGGCCACATTTTGGACGGGAGATTTGGAGAGCAGTGTCCCTTTGCAAAGAAACAGAAAGTGCAACAAGGCATGGCTCAAACGGGCAGCCCTAGGGCCGTCTTGACAGGGATTCAAAGTTCAAGATATACGGTACAATGACCTGACATGGTAGTGCGAAGTGGAGAGCATTCCTTCTACTATCCGTGGGGAGGGGGAAGAAAGCCAAGGTCAAACAGATGAGCTTTCGTAGGTCTTACCAAAAACCGAGAGTTCCGAGAGGAGTGCCGAGAACCTGGTCTGGGGTCCAAAGGATAAACTGTATTCTTCAAGAACGCACCCTAAGCTGACCACTCTCATCTCAGGGCATAACAACGTGGTTGAATCTTCACAAACTGCGCACAATGAGCGTCGAACACGAGGAAAACCAACAAATGTATTGGCAACCATCCATGAGATGGTCGCACACTCAACAGAGTCAAGAGCGGGGAAGAGGTGGCGTCAATTGGCCAAAACATTCTTTGTTGGGAAGGCGAGAAACTAGAAATCCTGCGGAAGAATTTAATTGTGCAACTGGAGATCTGGAATACCATCACGGATATTGAAGACCGTATAAGGTCGACTGATGTTCAAACCAAAGCAACCCATGCCACCGTTAGTGACATAAAGGATAAGACGAGGGAAACGGTTATAGATTTGAGTCATATAATATATAGACTAGTGCAGCAAGAAGGCAAGAAGGCAAACAATGGCATATGGCAAAGTAGATTTGCAGGCCTGCGGAGAACTTTCCACTTCCCCTTTCGCGCCAATGGGTGTCCAACACCACGATCCCTGCCTTCGCTCGTCCCGATGTGCTCGAACCCTAGGCTACCTATTTTCAAGCATCGTGAGGTGGAGTCAACCTCACATCACCGAATCCTTCTCTCGGTCAACGAATATTACCAGACAATAAAATTTAAACAAGTCGGCCTTGCGCATCGGAACTCTTGGCGCAGGGATATTGAAATCTGGAAGCTAGTGGTTGATACTATGAGACCAAATGAGGGGTACGCGGGCCAAATGTAGTGTTCAGAAGAAGTTGCCGACCATTCACTCACGCAGAATATTGGGAGGATTTAATTGCTCAGGAAGCCGATTGCTATTTGAGAGCTCTCAGAGCACGCAGAACAATATACCCGTACTTCGTGAAGTTATTGAGTTCCTTCTCAGAGGGGGCGGAAGTATCCCATTGGTGGCATGGTGGGTGCACGGTATAGAATGCTAACAGTGCGTAATGATCGGAGGGATTTAATCCCTACTAGAAGGGACTCAAGAACTTCGGAAAATACCGTAGAGTACCTGAATACGATAGAAAACACCTCATAAGCGTTGACCGTACCTGAAGCTAGAAAACGGGCTTGTTCCAATGGGGAATAAAAACCGAACGGCCAGACTACAACCTTTGAAGACCCAACTCCGAATGCACACCATTCCTTCCTATGTATTTGGGATGTAACTAACGAAATGAATTTACCCTCAATCAATGTCAGCCTTACTTGCTTAGATTGCATTTTTCTGCTTTCAGACTACGCATCACCCCATTTCCGTATTCAGAAGTCGTGAATAGTTGGAGAAAATGTATAAAGAGAAACGTTCACGACGACAAGATGCATTCTTCACCTCCTCACCGTCGTCTTCAACATCCATTTGACAACCCCAGTTACTACCACTTCTCCCGACAATGAAGTTCACCTCTGTACTTTACGCCGCTGTGCTCACTGCTGTCGCAGCTGCCACTCCGGTTGAGGGCAAGCGAGGAGTGTCTAACATCGAAGTTGTCGCCAAAGACCCCTTGATTATCCCCGTCGTTCATGACGGAGACAAGCCATACATCAAGGCTTCTGGTGCTGTGACAAAGAGGAGCAATGTCATGAAGCGAACTCTCGTCGTCGACATCTGGGCGGGTAAGTCAAACATTCCACTGTTGAGGCAGATGATGCTAACCTCAAAACAGATAGGGACCGTGGAGGCAGGCACGAAGGCCTGATCAGTGATGAGCAAAGATGCTGTGCGTAATCCTTGCCATTTCTATTCTCCAATCCTTCCAAACTGACATGACTGTCCTGGAACAGACCAACTCGGAAACGGCTGGAATGACCAGGTCTCCTCCTTGTCTGTTCCCGGTGGCTGGGGGTGCATTTTCTACCGGTAAGGATTCTTCACGCGAGGCCATTCAATACCCGACGAGAACTGACCATCCGTAGAAACAACGACTGTGGCAATGGTGACGTCCGTAAGTTTACCTCTTTCTTGAGAAGAAACATGCATTTATTTACAATGTTGATATAGGTCTCACTATCTCCAATGGAGGTTATATTTCCAACCTTCAGGATTATAGCTGGGAGGGCATCAACTTCAATGATATGATTTCGGCCTACCGTTGCTGGTTGAACTAAGAGGGATTGCTTAGCTGTACTCCTTGTTGCACCGAGGATTTGATTATCCAGATGCGCTTGTGCTGAGCGCTCCTAGTAAGCAATGGTCAAGTTTAGCTTATGTAAAAGATAATCGGATTGACTCTGCGGCCTCTCTTCTTCAACGTACTACCACAGTGAGTGATGACCACGCCACCTTGCCTACTAAGAGCTCGCTTTGTATTTGGTGTTATGACTGGGGGGTTGTTTGGTTGCGGACTGGATGCAGGATCTGGTGAACACTCGCAAACGTTGCGTGATCATATGTTTATGGAACGTATAGGAGGTATACATATACGAAGGTAACCTAGGCGTATGCGTGAGACCCGTACCATGACCTCAGTGTCGTGATGCAATATACGCATGCACGCGGCTGGACCGTGGTACTCCACAGCACTCGACGAAGCTGTCATCTTACGCGGCATATCAGACTTTGAAAAGTCTAATGGATGAGATTTTGGCTTCAAACGTTTTAAGTAGCTAGGCTCGTGGCCTACGAAGCCCGCTGGGAATGCACGTACGCAGTGTATGACGTACAATGCCTGGCCAAGAAATAGCACTTCTCATCTTTTCGAGGTAGCCGCCATGTTCGTCATTGCATTGTGTGGTCCTATCTGTCACAAATCTTGTGACAGATGAAAATAGATGTTTCCTTCAGATGGATGGACTGAGGCAAAGTGGCTCACCGGAATCCTTTCCGCCATAGCGAGAGATGACGACGCGGTCGCACTTCTTTTTATTCAGCATTATAATATCATCATTGTATCGTATTACCGGTTGCTAGGTTCGTCCGACCGAGGATGATTGGGGTGGTTGCAGATACTGTGTATGCTTCTGTGTTCTCTATGCGACATGCAGTCAGGGTAGGAATGAGGAACCGAGCCTTTGTTTTCGTTCCCCTTGACTTCTGAGATGTCAGACCATCTTCTCTCGTGCATGGGAGGTTTCCTCTATCTCTATTTGCTCATCAAGTGTATAGTATAGAGGCTCCGGTTCCACGGGCCTGGGCTTACTCAATTTGACCAGAGTATCCTAGTCGGGTCTTTCCAGCGGGTCGGGTCCGCCAGAGCTTCTGGATGAGACGATCCATCTTGGCTATTAGAGCGCCATATTCCATGTCCTTGTCCAAGGGTTGAAAAGAATGCCATTGGGGCCCAAGTGGAACATTATGGACGTGTGCCAGATAAATATGTGGTTTAGTGGTTATTTGGATTTTCTCAACGCCTTGCTCTATCGAATTTCTTCCAACCGTCCACAAGGCCCATGGGGTTCCCCATCAGCCTGCCAGGAGCGATTTCGATCTCGGGCTGGACTCCCCAAGATTCCGCAGCAACATCCTCCATTCCTACAATTAATGAGGCGCGTTCGGCTAGATGCGATTTTAATTCCAACATATCGTTCGTATCTCCCCCGCCAACGCTCAAGCCCTTCATAATTTTCTAGTTTTGTGGTCAGAAACTGTGCGCGGGCAAACAGGTTTTCTTTCCCGTACTTCTGGAGTATGCTGAGATTGATTTTCATGCTTTTGGGCATCCAGAGGGTGCGTTTACAATCTCGAAATATATAATCGCGGTCCCAGTTTGTTTCCTTATCAATGTGGGGCCTAGGCTAGCGCTCCGTTTGAGGTAATGAAGCGTGACAAAATAATCCTTCATTGATCTCGTGATAGATTATCGTAGTTGATAATATCCGGCCACACCACACGTCTAGTTGGTATTACGAAGAGACTCTCGAGCCCCCCCTGGCTCGATTTCCCTGCACCGGGATTTCGTTGAACATTATTGGCGCCCGCTCCACTGAGGAGGGTATTGAGATTTTTTTGGGAATTTTTGATCGATGACATGGTCGATTCCTCTGGTGTCAAGCGCACAGTGTTGCTCATATTGACTGGAGGATGTGACGAATGGGCAATGCAAAAACCGGAAAGGTTGCAATATATATGTTGGAGTATAGGCATTGCAAAACGGAAGTCTTACACATGGAGCTCTCAATACCAGTGTGAAGGGTACCGTATGTAAATGGTAGCAAGAGCATATTGTAAAGTTGCATTTTATATTCGTCATCCATGCTGGGTCCATGAAAAAGAAATATCAAAGCGTTATAAGTGATGTCGCCTAAAACAAAGCTTTGTCAGAAGCACCATCGCTGGTGTCAGTCCAGTGATCATTTATCTGCCTGCTGCGATTTTGTATGTTTTACCCATGTCTTGAAAAGATGAGGTTCAACTCGCACTTTGCAAAGGAATCTTAAACTCTGATCCAGCCTCTCCAGAGGAATATCTGTCAGTCATATTCTTTTTGGTCAAGTATTTTAACATAGCTCAACGCTGCCAAACTTCAATCTCTAGGATCTTCAAATATGTAGAGGAAGCTCTCTGCTCTATTATATACGCCAATTTGAGCAGGCCGATAAATGAACGCGAGCTTGCAGGGGGTGAACTAATTCCTCGGCGATATGAAATGTGCTTCTCACACAATGTTATTCGCTGCAAAGTATGCTCCTACAAGGGCCATGTACGCAACATCCCCATTACGTATTCCGCTCTTAAATTAAAATAGTAGTTGAACTGGAAAACTAGTTCATCACCAGTGTCCACTTGGTCCTATATCTGATGCGTTTCGGAATCCCTTTCCAAGTCCACCTGCACTCCAAAAAGAAATACTGTACACAATACCTGAACATCACACAATGCATCCCAGCTACTTTAGCAACAGATACCATCGTGTTGTTTCTCGCTTTCCCAATTCGTCTCGGTATCTCTATCCCCTATCAATTCTCCGTTAACATTTAGTCCTAAAGGAATGCCGCCACCAACGCAAATCACGAATGTTGGACAAATGAGCTCCCCCTCATCCTCATCCCCATCTTCCATCTTCACCCGCCGCTCATCCCCGAGCATCTCACACCCCAATTCCCCAACATATCGTCCAACTTCGACAGTCGCGTTCGAGCTACACACCGCCCTCAGCGCCGCCGAAACCCTGAACAAAGCCCTGATAGTAAGGCTCGGCCGAGTTGGCCAAGCGTATGCGGACCTCCAACGTGAACATATCGTAAACACTGCCAACGTAGAGGAGATGACGGACACATTTGATGCTCTGCGGAAATCTATGGCGGGTAAGGAAGTGGAGTATCATGAGCACATCACGGCACTGAAGTTTAAAGTGATGAAGCAGCGCCAGCAGTTAGAAAAGTCGGACTACGAGATCAAAACGTATAGGAGGGATTTGCAGGAAACGCAAGAGGCGCGCGACACGGCAGAAGAAAGCCCCGCCATTGCAGTCGTGGCGCGAGACCAGGACAGTGCCACTAAGGAAACTTTGATGCGCGAATTAGCTAACATTTCCCCCGAGCTCGATCAACTCCGTACCGCCAACGCCGATCTGAAATTTGGAAACCAGATTCTGCGAGAACGAGTCCAGGAGGTGGGCTCATTGAAAGATGGTCTTATAGCCCAACAGGATATCCAGGCTTCTGCTACCCAGGACCTGCTCAACCAGATTCGGGCGCTGAAGTCAGCGAATGAAGAGTTGAGGGCAATATGTGAAGACCGGGGGAAGAAGCTGAGGGAGATGAGGGGTTGGGCTCTTCGGGTTGAGGGTAGGTTTAGTTCACTTACCAGAAAGCTCAGGAACAAACCAAATCGCGTTCGTTCGCTTGAGCATCCCATCCAAATGAGCTACACTTCTGCCGAGGCCTATCTCCGAGCTATTCTAGATGAGGATGATCGGAAGCGAGCTGCAATCTTAAGGTAAGGCTCGAAACAGAGGGCGGCTTGAGATATTTAGGGTTTACTATGGAGTGAGAGCAGCCTTTTAAGTCTCTCTGATCATGGTTTGTGTGAGCGAAAGAGGTTGGATGAGAATATCAAAGGCTCAGTTTCTACTGGGTAGAGATTGCCGATCGGCTTCGCCCTCCACTCATTGGTATGATCCGGATTAAAATATTGCGCGTAAAGACACAAGTCAAAATCGTCCCAGCTATAAAGGGCTCGGACACTCTCACCACCGATGAAACGAGAAATGTGACGGGCTTACTCAACCTCTCCCATTTCAATTTGATTCCTTCCTTTTTGGGACAGAAGGCCAGTTGAGTCTTCGTGATAGCGCTCCACACAGATTCTTTTCCTGAAAGCCGCCGAACTTCTTCAATTACTTGTTGAAGGATGTGCATTGAAACGAGCTTCGTGAGTCCGTCGTTACCAACAGATGTTGGTAGAATGCCATCTTCAGCTCTCAGAGACACCTTATCCCATACAAGGCAAGTGAGCATGCGTGTGATTTGCCAGGTCCGCGGATTGCAAAAGGTTTCAAAGACCAATGGTAAGTGCAACACGGATTTTTGCATGAACTCTGACCTAAAGTCGACACTGGTAGCCTCGGAACGAACTAGAGTTCTTAGTTGCTCCGGACAAATGAAGAACGATCTGGACGATAGCTCTGCAAGAGAGGAATCATGTCCTGGGTCCAAACTTCCGTCTATCCTTGGCCGAGTCTCCCCAACATTGAGCAAGCGGAATTCAAACTGTACAATATTTGAGCTCCGTATGCATCCGTGTGCAGTTAAATGAGACGATAGTTGGTGGCGTACCAATCTAAGGAAAGGATCGAACGTTGCGTCCTCTAACGGTTCCCCATTTTGGTTGTCTGGGCTATGATCATTGGCCACTATACGTGATTGTCTAGCTCCGCTGCTTAGTTCTGACTCATCAACGTCCATCTGTTCAAAACTGTCTAAAATGGCAGAGAGCGTCAGAGACTGGGACCACGAGTCGGACGGGTGGAATCCATCGGTTGATGCTGGAGATAACCCACGAGAGCATATCATCATATCTGCGGCTCGCTGGACAGAGGGGCGATATATGTCTCTTGCCCAAGACCAAATGTAGTCCACGATGAGAAGCAATTGAAGAGCACCATCCTGAGACTGTATCGTTCCTTGCCATAGGTCGTAGACCCGCTTCGACCAAGTCAGCAAATCTGTAGTAGATATCATACATCAAAGCTTACTGTTGTAGTCTTGTTTGCCTGTGTATTCCCGTAGCTACAACTTTTGACTTGCAAAGTTCCTGCATGAAGTCTCCACTGCTCACCCTGGTTGGCAAAAAACCATACCAGGCATGGCTCACTGGCTGGAATTTGCTCAAGAAATTCAAGTTGATTCTTCAAAAATCGACGTATTGGAAACGCAGTCTGGTACTGGATTGCCTTGAACCCTGGCGCATCCACTTCTTTTTCGCTTCAACAACTAGAAGAGGCAAAAACACTTGTCTGTTGTGTAGTGGATGGTACGGTGTGTTCTGTGGAATTCGTGATGCAGAACAAAGTCCATAAACCCGGTCTGGACTCGTAGGAATGCTGATGTGCTGGAAATTGTCTCCAGGTGCATGGAGAACTGCCGCATAGTTTGCAAAGTCGAAACTCGCTCGGTATTCATCGTGACTATGGATTTAAGCGGAACGGTGTATGTCGGCGCGGAGGTTGTTACCTACCTGTCTTGTCCTCTTCCACCCTCAGTCTTGCATGTAACTAGCTTATTACTATATTATAAGAGTTTATTCTACCCCGTTATTATTACGTCCCTTACTAATCTATAAAAACCAACCCTAGTCCCTTAAGGTACTTACCCAGCCTAATATCCTTTATGGGAAGTACCATAGCTAATATTAGATATTATAAAAAAAGGTACTAAGAAATTTCCTGGTTAGTTAGTAATAAAATTAATTAACTTCACACATTCAGTCCTCTTGAAAAGGGTGTTGATCAGTATAGCATGAGAATCCGCATAGAGCTACCAGGCGACCCCGAAATTGATTCAAAAATGACACTTTCAGTTGCCTATATGGCATAATCTTATTACTGCTGACACATCGGGCCCCATCTGTCTTCCAAGAGCCCTCGTATAATGCTTGGCTGATAAAGGGTCCGCTGAAGACAAGAGCAAAGTGCAAACGTGCATTTGTACTTGTCTCGAACCGGCTCAGGTGTGATAGGTACAAGAACATCACTACCAACGACGCAACTAAAAGAACACACAGTCATCAGAAATGCGAGGTCAGATGTAGCCTTACAACGACGGAAGCTATCTTGGCGCAGCAGACGATCTTCTCCTGTGAACACCATAGTAATAGCCCAGGCGACATCGCGCCATGTACATACGTTCTACCAACACGACATATCTCCAGAGAGGATAAATATCCCGAGCGCTACCAACCACCCACCCCTCGATTTCCCATGAAACCTAAACCACCTTGCCCAACACGAACAACCATGCACCCCGCGACAAAACCAGAAGCTCACTCAACCGGGGCGTCTCTCCGCCCCCACCCCCAACCAGGCACGCGGCGCAGCAACGCGCCCACCCCCATCCATCCATCCATCCATCCCCCATCCAAACCCTCCCCCATTATATCCCACCCCTCCACAAACCCACGCGTCAAACCTCCCCCCCCCCTCATGGCCACCGACATACGAACCTCCGCTCCGTTAACCCTCTCCATACTCCTCGTCCTCTCGTCCAGGCCTAGACTAACAACAGCGCTGACCTGTTTCTCCTACGACGGCAATCTGTACGATAACCAGCAGCTCTGTCTCGGGTCGCAGCAATGCTGCGGCGTGAATGCTACGTGTGCGTCGAATAGACTGTGTCATAATAACGGGGATGCGGATGGGACGTTTGTGCGTGGACCCTGTGCGTTGGAGTCGTGGGATGTGAGGGTTTGTGCGGGTGTGTGCTTGTACTGTATGTATGTAGGAAGCGTATACCTACTGCTATCGTTGCGGCGATGGAGATTCCCGCGGGAATGTTCGTGTGCTGAAGATGTATAGCTGAGCAGCCTAATGGGGGGATTTTTCCGCGAGTCACGCAGTGTGAAGATGGGAGTTGGTGTTGTAATGATGGTATGTTGGGGGCTTGTTTGGCTGGTCCTATCTAGTCCACTGGCGAAACTTCTAGTTACTGATTCTTTTTTGTAGATATTTCATGTTGTACGGGTGGTCGAGGGACATTTCTCGATGCGCAGGGTAATATAGTGACGGCTCAGTCACTGGCTCAGACTACGCTTCCTGGCCTCGCTTCTGCGTCACCGACTACGACTTTGTCTGCTGCAGTAGTGTCACGTTCAATAAGCAGCAGCGTCGACAATTCAAGTACGAGATCAAGCTCTACCGTTTCCTCTCCAGCGCCTTCCTCCTCGGCATCAGCATCCGTATCCGCCACCGCATCACCCCATTCATCGACCCCCCTCTCCAGCGGCGCAAAAGCCGGGATCGGCGTGGGCGTCAGTTTAGGTATCATTTTATTCGCAATTCTCGGATTCGCACTCTGGCGCCGCCGCGCTGTCCGGAATGAAAGATACAGCTCGCATATGGCGGTAGAAATGGATGCGCCGACGACAGGGACAGCGAAATACAAATACCAGGTGGATCGAGACGCGCCGGAATTGGTTTCTGTGCCGAATCGGACGCCGGTAGAGTTGCCTGGACATATGCCCAAGGCACAGGAATTGCCTGGTTGAAAGAGGAAAGGGTGAGTGTTGGTCGCGCAAAGGAGGGGTGTTTATGTTCGTATGCGAAAGCCACTGAGAGACTTGCTTTATGTCAATGTGATGGGGAAGCAGCCGGAGTCGCATAAATTACTGCTAGGGTTTCTACATGCATGGAAACCCCAATGGCAATTCCGTACTATGGCACCTGCGCAAGAAGCTAGATGTGTTTCCAATCTGGATTGGCGACCTACAACAAGCCGGCACGCAAAAACGAGAAAATGTTACGAATTCCGCTTATGGATCTTTGTCACTCTGACCGCAAGCGGGGCGATAGAAGAGGCCAACTTCTATAATGCAGTAGGGTAGTCGTAGAAATTCCGATCTAGATGCCAATTCCCTTTTCCCAAACGCCACACAACGCCAAATTCTAGGCTCTCCTCCATATGCTATTTTACGCAAACTCTCTCCCACAAATCCCCTCCCTCCTCCTCTTAAAGTCTGCCCTCAACCTCACCCAAACACCTTTATCCCCACACTCTCCTTCCCGCGAACCCCCCTTCCCCTCCTCCCCCTCTTTCTCACCCGGTACATCCATCTCCCCCCCACACCCCGGCCACACCCTCTCCACCTCCATATCAAATCCGCCCAACCACGGCTTCCCCACCGGCCAGTCTGAAAAATGCACATACCTCACCTCTTTCATAACCTTCTCCGTATCCCACACTTCCTCTTCACTGCCCAAAAACTCCTTTCTACTCTCACCCATCAGCACGCGGGTCAGGAGTCCGTATTCGCGATGCGGGAGTACTAGCGCCGAAGTGCCGTAGAGATTGTTCAGGATCTCCATGTCGAAATCTGTGGGTTCGTGGTGCTTGATGGCGGCTTGGAGGCGTGAGAATTCGAATGTGGAGGGCGTGATGACGAGCAGGATGGAGGTGAGGAAGTGAGGCTTTTCGGGGAGCCAGTAGGCTCGGGGGAGGGCCAGGGGGGTGGGGGGAAGGAAGAAGAGGGAGTCTAGTGACTGGAGTGGATGTTAGTATTTGGGTTGCTGCATATAATTGGGAGCTGAAGAAGGGGTTGGTGTAGAAGAGGGGGTAGGGAAGGCAAAGGAGATGGGAGAGTAACGAGAAGGTCGGTCTACATACCTTCAATATCGTAGCATCGGAATCTACATTGATGACACGCTTGTATTGCGTCTGATCAAAAGCCAACAACTTTGTAAAACTCGCCTGCCATGTCGGTTCCTGATGCTCGAAAGACTGGACTTGTACCGGAACAAGTTTAACCCCATACCTCTCTCTCGCCTTCATCATATGCCGTCCTATAATCGTCATATTGTGCTTCTCGAGTTCAGGCGTCCACTCCTGCGGATACATCATCACGCGATCGGCTTTGCTTTTTAGCCGCTCTAGAGAATCGAACACCATGACGGCGTTGCAGAGATAGATCTCGTTGGTGACGTATTGCGTGTAGGCGTAGTCGCTCCATTGGACGTTTGCGGGGATGTTTGAAGAGTACGGAGATGTTTCATCGCTGTATGGCACGTCATATCCGTAGGGTGTGCGTGAGGAGGGCGAAGAAGAGCGGCGATGAACAGTTGCGAGGAGAGCAATCGAAACAAAGGCAGCTAGAATTAGGTTCTTGTATTTTCTTATTAGTAGCCACACGCTGGGCTGCCGAACTGGGGAGCCCTCTTTCTGGGGAGATCCAACGTGCGCATATCTATGCATCGAGTACATGCTGGACAATGTTCATGAAAAAGAACGACATGAAATGCAGGACACGACTTCAAATGAACGCTCATATGCAAAGAGAAGGAAGGGAAGTGGGCGTCTGACTAAGATGTCGCCCCGTTGCTGGTTTCAAACTCAATGTTGGCTGAGCTGAGCCTTGCTGGACGACTGACGAGAGCAGGCTCAGCGTGGGCACCGTGCTGGGGTTTCGTCTCGCCTGTCAGCGGTGTGAACCCCTGACCCACCCGAGAGATCTGGTTCGCGGGATCCCGACGCTGTGGTTGGCGGGTAGGCGAGCTTACGTACTCACGCGCCTCCAACGACCCCTCATATATACGACGCAACTCTCTCCAGAACGTCGACGACCTGCGTTCTAAAGGCTTGCTGCAGCTTCAGCTCCTCGCGAGTGTCGTTCTGCACACCGAATTGACCGGTCAGGCATGCAATGACTACCTGTTGGTACTTCTCGCCCATTTTGTCCCCAAGCCTTCTTTGCGCTTGTTTGAGGAGCTGGTTTTGGATCACAAATGGGTCACGGGCAGTTTTGAACTGGTTCTTTTCGAGTGTGATTGCTCGCTGCCAGAGACCAATTTCAAGGAGGACCACCCCTAGTCACTGTCAGCAATGATTGGTGGGGGCGTTGGAGATGCATACCCAGAGCATAAATGTCATGGACTTTGTTGAACATGCGCCCTGGTCGGCCTTGGCGTTCGGGGTGCCGATATACGTCTCTTTCCAAGCAGATGTCTGCAAAGCCAAACGAAAAGTCGATTTCGGGGCGTGTAAACTCAAAGCCGAGGACGCATGGCTCGCCATAGTCTATGCGAGGCACCCCGGGGTCTGGCTCAGGGACAAATGCAGAGGTTCCTGGGAAGAAGAGGATGTTTTCGCTGCGGAAGGACTCATGGACCTGTCCAAAAATAAGGTTGGGTCAAGGAAGATAACGAGGCCCCATACATACCCACTTAACCATCTGCAGTTGAGTTATACATTTAGCGAGCGCCGTTGCCAGCTTGAAGCGCTGGCCAAGGGTCAACTTTACACCCTTCATGTCTAGAAGTTGGTAAAGACTAATTGGGTGTGGCTCGTGGCCATACGGCGTTTCGAATAAGAAAGCAATAGTGCCTCTACTGGGCAGATACTTCCAGCCAACGCACGGCGGGATGCAAAATACTTGTTCCTGTGGTTGGTAAGCCCAAGTCACATGCCATCTTTAACAACTCGCTAACCTTTGGCTGTTGGAGAAGGCCGGCAAGATCATTAATGCGTGAACGCGTCCGCTGATCAATCTGGCCCTGCTCCTCTTGGCCCTCATACCGCCGATGCTCCATGAGGAATGTCTTCCCGTCTTGCTGCACCAAGCCGAATCTGCTCTCGACCGGCACTGCCTTTCGCAGCGACTCCACCCACAGGTCGCCGAGCTCGCACTGGACGCTCTGCCTGCCGGCTTCTGTTGCAGTGATTTGCAAGGTAGCGTCAATGTTGAAGCCCAATTGGCGCGCACTTTCGTCGTTTTGGAGACGCTTGAGATGCTGCATATTCAGGCCGATGGAGGATGCCAGACACCACAGCTTGATGTTCTCGTGGATGCGGCCATTCAGGTCCGAGAAGTCCTTGATGACCTCGCCTGTCCGCTTCTTGTCCTGGAAAGACCACCTCATCAGGCTCATCGATTGTCGCGTGTATGAGCGCCAGGACCGCGGCGACGGGCTCCGCGACTCGTACGATGCGTTGCTCGGTGTCAACGACAGCTGTGACATGGAAACGGCGACGCCCTTGCTCTTTGGCGAGTCGACTCCGCCATAGCGGGACTCCAGCAGGTCGAGGGCCTCCTGCAGCATGTGCACCAGGCGGCCGAGGAACACCTTGATCTGCGACTGCACATCTTCGTCAAAGTTCTCGAACAGCGTCACGCCGCCGTAGACGGGACTCGGCTCAAACAAAATGTGCCGCAGCTGCCTGGTGCGGTTGTTCTCGTCGACGACCTTGTTGTAGTACTGGTCGGTGTCCTCGTTGAACGAGCGGGCGTCGGAGATGAGCTGGGCGGTGCGTTCGCCGAGCTTCAGCAGCTGGTCGAAGATGGCAATCGAGAGACCTGCGAGATCCGTCATTGCGTGTTCTGGGGACGTTCGTGGCGGGGGGGCGGCCGAGGTGGGGGGGAGATGCGCGCGCGACCCCCGCCCGTGGTCGGCGGAGGGGGTGCTTACCAGCGATGCTCAGGGGGTCGACCATCACTGACGGCAGCAGTCGACGGCCGCTGCGGGGGTGTGATGGACAGGTGCGTTGGGCAGTGCCAGGCGCGCAGAGACGGCTGATGCTGCACAGCGCGGGGCATCTCCAGAAAAGTCGCAGCTGTTCGGCCCCCACGACGGAGCGTCATGGCTCAGCCGCAGAGCCGCTGTCTAGCACGGGTAGCAGAACGGCAGCCCTGCGCGACTCGAGATGGCGGCTCCCGTCGCACACTGTCGACGAGATCGCACTGAAAGCCCTGCTGCCGTGGAGACAGGCAATGTCAGCTGTGCCCCGGGATGGCGTCCCTTGACGGTATATCCTTTGACGTAGGTGACAAGCTTCGCGTCGCCGCCTCCCTGCATGAACTCACAGCTTCCCCAGGTCACGACCCGCCAGATTACGCGCACCATCCTGTCCAGCGTCGGCGGCTTCTCGCAGTCGCACCGTCAGCACATCCGGTCGCTGCAGGACCTGCTCGCGACCATCCAGCGCTTCAACCTCGATGTCTTCGACTCGCGCACCCTGCAGAAGGACGCGCACATTGGCGAGGGCGTGTCGTACCGGGTCTCGCGCTGTCTGCACACGCGCACAAACAAGCTCTATGCGCGCAAGGAAGTCAAGCTGCCGCCCAAGGGCGCCGACACGGGCGCTTTTGAGCGGCAGATTGCCTGCGTGCTGCGCGATGTCGAGGTCATGTACTGTCTCGCCAACCGGTCGAACATCCTCGACATCTTCGGCTATGGCTGGGACATTGACAGCGGGAGCGTGATCCCATTCCTCGTTACCGAGTTCGCAGCCGAGGGGACGCTGCGCCAGTTCCTGAGAAGTTCGCAGCTGAGCGTGCATGAGAAACTGCTGTTCTGCAAAGATGTCGCGCAGGGCCTGCACTCGCTGCATGTGGCCGGCATCGCGCACGGCGACTTGAAGCTGGACAATGTGCTCGTGACGCCGTATGTCGGCAACAACTTCACGCACATTGACCAGGAGATGCTCCGGACCACTGGCATGGAGGCATGCATCAGCGATTTCGGCCATTCTCTGCATCTGTACGACGACGAGGGCGACACCAACGTGAAGCAGCGATATGGCGGCACGCTCGCATACAATGCCCCTGAAATACTCGACAAACACAAGACCACGAGGGCCGACGTCAACTTCCGGAAGTGCGATGTGTGGTCGCTGGGACTCCTCTGCTGGGAGGTGCTCATCGACGGCAAGGCCTACTACCACACGTCCGATGTCGAAGACTCGATCCTGTCGTCCCAGAAGCGGTCACGGTCGCTGTCGGCGTCCACGTCCAACGTGCCCAGTCAGGCGTCGTCGTCGGCCATGGTCGAGGAGCTGGCCAACATTGCGCCGCAGCTGGCCGAGATTTCGTGCAAAGAGGTGACGGAGAGAACCAGGGACAAGCTCACACCGCGCGAGATCCAGCTGCTCCACTTCCTGTTCAAAAAGTGTCTGCAGCCCGATCCCGCTGACCGCATTGCCGACATCCCCCTGCTGCCCTTCTTCCACGGCCAGGACATCCGCACGGACACGTCTCCCGCCGGCCCGTCCCGTCTGCAGGTCGGGTCGGGCACATCGTGGTCGTTTGAGCTGTTCCGCGTGGCCGACCTCATCCCCAACGAGGTGCGGAAGCAGATTGCAAATGACTGCCAGAAGATTGCCGACGAGCCCGGCGAGTCGATCCTCTCGGCACGTGCCTCGTTCCAGCTGGGCCTCGCATATGCCGCCGGCTTTGGCGTCCAGGATCCGACCGAGGCCATCCACTGGTTTGGCAAGAGCATCGAAAAGGGCTTCCGCTTGGCATGGCTGTACCTCCCCGTTCTGCGCACCCTCGACCCAGCCCACCCCGCCGACCACCAGACGTGTCTCCAGAACTATGTGAACAGCAACCGAAGCGCCTTCAAGGCCAAGTTTGGCTCCGCGCTGCTCACCCTGGAGGACCCTGCCGCCGGTTTCCAGGAGACCGACTTGGAGCAGCTGGATGAGGCGACCATGGCATTGCGGGGCGACCACGACAAGCGTGATCCCGCCGGAGATACGAGCCTCACCCTCGTCGCAAAATTCGGACATGCCCGCATGGCGCATTACCTGTATAGCATGGGGGCCAGCGCCAACGTCACTGACAGCGTTGGATGCAGTCCTCTGCATTGGCTGTTCATGTTCCCCGACTCGGAAATCGAAGAAACCGCCGCATGCTGGACAGGAGAGCGCATCAACTTCGTGTTCCACCCCGAGCACTATGAATGGTCCAAGGACTGGAAGATCCACGTGCCATTCACCATCAACCAGATGGCGCCCGTCAAAGACCCTCTCAAGCTTGACCCACAGCTACCACTTCTGCTCGGCGGGACACCCTTGGCATTTGCTGTGTCTGTACACTGCAAGCCCGCCGTCAGAGCCCTGCTGCGATGCGGCGCAGATCCCCTCCTTGGACAGCACTTGTCTGGGCACGAGATCCAGACCATGTCGCCCATTCTCATCGCATTTCGCTTACACATGTCCGAGATGCTTGAACTTCTCTTGGAATCGCTTCTGAAACAGGGTCTTCCACTGAAAGCCGTCGTTCACATTTTGGACGACCTGCAATCATTTGCGCCCGCGCCCGAGTTGGAACGATCTCTGCTCCATGGCAAGTACATTCAAGTTGCCATGGAAGAGACCTTCTCCGTCCTACGGGAATACTACCGCTATGCGGGCCAGGAGCCGCGGACGTGGGATTTTCTCAAGATTGCAGCCCCACTTTGTAATCTGGAGCTCTGTTCGGCCATCATCAAGGTCATGTCAACCGAGGATGCTGGTCTTGAACAAGACGAACTTGATGAGTTGTTGTACAGCACCACACTAGCTGCATGTCAGGGTGGTCGAGACATATCAATTTCGCTACAAATGCTCGACTTTGCGCGTGGCATCACATCGGCCAATGGTGCTGAAACCAACCTCAACTGCTACCCTGGGACAGATAAAATGCCAATTTTCGTGGTTATTGACCATCGGCAGCCAGAACTGCTGGACTGGCTCCTCGAACAAGAAGGTATTGATCTTTCCGTGGTCGATGATGAAGGAGACACTGTGTTGCACCGCATGATAACAACCGGCTTCTCGACCAGCTACAGCATCCCTAAGCTTATATCAAAAGGAGCAAAACCGCTTGTAGAAAATGCAAAGGAGCAATTACCTATCGAGCTAGCGATAGACGACAAAATGGTTGACGTCTTCAAATCACTAATATCATACTGCACATCAACTCTTTGGCGAAACCTCTTGTCGTCGGCAGTTCAAGCCGATTCCCCCAAGATTGTTGCAGCTCTTCTCCAGTATGTCAGATCAGTTCACAGGATCAGGTCCCTTGACCTCGATGATTTCCTACATCTTGCCACCGAAGTTGCTTCTGGGGAGATTGCAGAACTCCTGATAAGTTTTGGTGCGGATATCAAGAAGCTTTCTTACCGAGGTCTCGCTACGATTCACCTCGCAGCACTGTATGGAAACATTGATGTTCTGAATATATGCATAAAAGCTGGTCACGACATCAATGATGAGAGTTCTTCAGGCGCGCCACTTCTGATTGCAACCACGACTATTTCCAGGGGCTATTCATCATCCGAGACGGGAGCTCGAGCTTGCGCCGACGCGCTCCTTGAGGCGGGCGCTAACGTCGACTGCATGGACTCAGACAGACGAACACCGCTTGCGTTCCTTTTGGAAGCACATGTCTACATACGCAAGCGTCACACCTCTCTCATCGAAACGCTCCTCGACAAGGGTGCAAATCCGAATGAAAATCAAAGCCCTCTGGTGGAATATCCTCTCGCAAAAGCCATCAAAGAAGAGGATTTCGATCTGGCTGAGCTCCTTGTGAAACACAACATAGACGTGGATCGTCATGCCAAGGACGGAGACTACCCATTGCACCTTTGTGCCAAACTTTCGACAGAGCTTAACATCAACGAATTAGACGAATCCCGACCCGCACGACTTGCGGCTCAGCTGCTCGAACGTGGTGCGGACTTCTTTAGCAAGAACAAAGGCGGATACACACCCCTTGAGTTTGCCATCTATCAACAGAACGGCCCAGTTGTGATGGAGCTTATCAAGCGGATATGGGCATGTCGAGACTTCAACGAGGACGTCCTACAACGCAGTAATGGAGCAGACGCTGGAAATGAGAAGTCTTTTAGAAAGAAATTCATCAAAGCCGTCAAACCAGGTTCCACATCAGTTAAGAAGCTTTCGCAGCAGGCAGAAGCAGTCCAGGAAGGATGGGGCTTAGCCGTGTTTTCGAAAAGTTATACCTGCATGGTCGCATTTTTGCGAACTGGTATGAACGGACCTACGAATTACATGACCCGACGAACGGCATTGATGCTCCTCGGCTACGCAATCTACTACGAGCTCTCGGACATTCTGGTCAAGTTCATGGGTGACACAGCAACAGGAGAGAAACCAGACGAATTCCTAAAGACACAATGGGATGCGGTCCGCGTTTACTTTCCATTCCGACACTCCATGTCAAACCTTCTCTCCCTACCTACTATGGTCGGTTGGGTCCACGAAGGAAAACAAATTCTGGATCCCGACGACCACAAGGCCATGACTGAAGATGAGGATGTGCCGCCTTTCCTCATCAACTATGCCCATCGCTTCCAGTACATGTCCGCGATTGATTCATACACCAAGGTCTATCCAGCCTCATATTTGGCTGCGAAAGAATATGTCGAGGCACAGTGCTGTGGGGGTCATATTGAGGCCGTTGTGAACCAGGAAGAACAGAACAGAAGACAGCAGATGGTTGCTATGCAGAGTATTCTTGCGCCAGCTGATGATGAGTTTACGTACGATTCTGGATTCTAGATGATAGTGGGATACGGAAAGGGTCACGGCCGGTACGCTACGATCTTGGATGGACACGACAAAGGCGACATGGGAGGAGCTGGGCTCAAATCTGGGTGTGGATCTCGTATCATTTGGACATCTCTTTACGCATCGGCATGGCGTTCCCAGCGTCGTTGGACTGTCATGATGTGGTTGCGTTAATATTTAGTTTTATATGACAGGTTTTCGCTTGGTCAAGGTGTGGGTTCAACAGCTAGGCCTGTATGTATATGGTTTGACAGGGTCATCTTTGTATTCTTGGAGTTTGTACGTCGATGGGCGGCACAGCCAATTTTGCACTATACCAGATTGTTCGAATAAACACCTGCCTAATTGAGATTGTATCTGCGAGGTCGGAGGGGAGGTACGGCACGTGATGGCTTAATTGATGAAGACTTGGAAACACGCAAAGTCTTCATGTAAGCCAAACATTGTACAAAATGTAGAGGAATTCTGTACCGCTCTTTAACGCAGCAGTGTTGTTAAATACAGACAAACAAGGGACATTTCGATTTCCCAAGCGGGCATGTAGTCCATGCCAAGCCCCACCTAACGAAATCTACCTATCAAATCCCGGCCATCTCCGACACCCTTGATATACCCTCGACGAATTCCCACATCCATTCTCCAGCCCTCAACCCCGTATCCAGTCCCTTCATCATGGCGACCGAACCCTACAAAATGTGGATGGGAGGGCTCGAAGGCGAAGGGCAAGCCGAACCGTCAGTCTCAACACCACCTCTACCTAGATACAGTACCCTTTCCCATCACAAGAACCCTAACCAAACCCCCAGCCTCGCCATCGAAGACCCATCCACAGGCGAAATCTTCGCCCACTGCCACGCCGCCTCCCCAGAAGACGTCAACACAGCCATCAAAGCCGCCCACGCCGTCTTCAAATCCGGCATCTGGTCCAAAGCGCCCCGTCACGTGCGCGCCGACACCCTCGACCGCATCGCAGACTTGCTGACTGCTAACCTCCCCCGCCTTATTGACTTGGAAGTCCGACAAACAGGCCGCGCGGTCAGGGAAATGAAAGCCCAGGTCCCAACGCTGACGAAATGGTTCAAGTACTACGCCAGTCTGATCCGGGTCGAGGAACGCAGCGTCATGCCCACGGTTGGGAAACTGCATAATTGGATTGAGCGGGTGCCGCTGGGTGTTGTGGGGTTGGTTACGCCGTTTAATCATCCCATGCTTATCGCCGTGAAGAAGATTGCTCCTGCGCTGGCGGCTGGGAATTCTGTGGTGTTGAAGCCCTCGGAATTAACGCCTTTGACGAGTTTGGAGTTGGGGAAGTTGTTTAAGTTGGCGGGGTTGCCGGATGGGGTTTTTTGGGTGGTGCCGGGGGAGGGGGGGTCGACGGGGAAGGCGTTGGTGGGGCATGGGTTGGTGAGGAAGGTTGATGTTACGGGGGGGACTGCGGCGGGGAGGGCGATTGGGGGGATTGTGGGGGGGAATTTGGGGAGGTTTACTGCTGAGTTGGGGGGGAAGGCTCCACTTGTCGTGTTCGATTCTACGGAGATTGAACTCGCGGTTAACGGGATTGCGTTTGGGGCGTTTGTCGCTTCGGGGCAGACGTGTGTTGCTGCGACGCGGATTATTGTGCAAAACTCGGTTTTGGAACCGTTGGTCAAGCGGCTCGGCGAGAAGGCGAAGAGTATAGAAAGGAGAATGGGTAGTCCGCAGAATATGGAGTGCATGATGGGGCCCCTCATCTCCGCTAAACAGCTCCTCAACGTCAGGATACTGGTCGACGACGCGGTAGACGCAGGCGCCAAACTGCTAACCGGCGGCCAAAGACTCTCGGGCCCTTCTCCCCTTGACAACACCGATTTCTCCTCGGGCTACTTCTACCCGCCCACAATCCTGCTCTCCGGTCCGCAAACGCGCATAACCGCAACGCGGATATGGAAGGAAGAAGCCTTCGGGCCTGTTATCGTGGTCGTGGGTTTCGATACTGAAGCTGAGGCGTTAGCTCTGGCTAATGATAGCGATTTTGGACTTGGCGCAGCGATCTGGACGAAAGATTTGAGTCAGGCGTTTAGGGTGAGTGAGGGTATTGAGGCGGGGATATGCTGGGTGAATACGCATCATCGGAATGATGCTAGTAGTCCGTGGGGTGGAGTCAAGGAGAGTGGGGTCGGGAGTGAGAATGGGGTTGGTGAGTTGTTCCGATCCAATTTCCTTGTAGTAGAGGTTTATGTTGGGAGTGAGGGGAGGTTGACATGTACGGTACTGACTCACGTGCCACAGATGCTTACAACGCGTATACGACGACGAAGAGCACGATTATTAATTATGCGGCGCCGGAAGAAGGGTTGGTGAGTGATGACTGGTTTAGAGAGGGGGCGGGGGAGGTGCGGTATGGGTAGACTCGGACATGTATCTTTGAATTACTGATGTGCAGTCATACCCGTGTGTAGTTGCTAAATTTCAACATATTACGCACAGTTGCCTCTAAACGTTTTCTTTGGAAAGCTTGGAATCGCATCAACTCTCTACCTCAGGCTTCTCACCCGTGAAATGATAGTATTTGGCTCATCCTAGTGTTCTTCTACTCTACCCCCTCCTTCTTTCACTTTCTTTCATCACCGCCCTTCCCTCCCTCCCTCTCTCCTTCCCCTCTTCATCGTTCTCTTCGATCCGTGTTCTGTGGATTCTACCCAGGTTATTAAGTGCACTCTGAGGGAATTGTGGTGGGGAACGTACACATCAATATTGAAGCAGGGGAACTGTGATGGCTTGGGGGCAGGGTTGTGGGCGGTTGGTTATGTAGAGGGGACGCGTCAGAGTGCAAATGCTAAAAGTGTGGGTGAAGGTGGAGGTGTGGTTGTACTAGTAATAGGTGCTGGGCGGCAATGCAGTTGGTTTGTGGGTGAAGGTAAGGGTATTGTTATTATATTAATAGGTGTTGGGTGGTGGTGTAGTCATTTTGTAAGTAAAGGTGAGGGTATTATTATAATATTAGTAGGTGCTGGGTGGTGATGTGGTCGTTTTACAAGTAAAGGTGAAGTTAGAGGTAAAGGTAAAGGTAAAGGTGAAGGTGAAGGTAAGGGTATTGTTGTAATATTAGTAGGTGCTAGGTAACAATACAGTTGTTTTGTGAGTGAAGGTAAAGGTAAAGGTAAAGGTAAAGGTGAAGGTGAAGGTGAAAGTGGCGGTGATAGTAAAGGTGGGGTAGTTTGATGTGGCCTGGTGAGGTCAGGAGGCAGAGATGGAGCGCAGCTGGTGAGTTGATTAACTATACCTGAATCCAAGATTTGCACTGAAGGGGTCGAACTGGAAAGTAAGAGAAGAGCACGAAACCACTGGATAAAGATTTGAAGCGTCAATGATACACCATCAGGGGATGACTCTGGGTGTTTTTTATTACATTCGCAACAACGTTTGGATATCTTAATTGAAAGAGCCGATTTAGGAACCGTGCCGTATAACGACGCCTCCTCGTGAACCACGCCGTGTGATCTATGCCACCCTAATGCCTGCGCCCCTTGCTCAGCACTCGTTGGCCAATGTCGCTTATGTGCATCTTGTCCATGCACCTAGAAATGAGTCAAGAATTTGTTTCTCCATCTCTAGAATAGAGTCAATAACCTTTGCCTCCCTAGATGATGGATCGAAGCCTTACCCGTACCCTCTCGCCTCTCAACTACCAAGCAAACCATGCAACCTCCTCGCTTCCATCAGCATCGCCCACGACACAGCAAAGAGCATGAAACTCGATGTGAACAGAAAAATTGCGAGGACTGTCACAGTATTCATAGAAGTGGAAGAGTCTGTCGTTTGAATTGGAATTGGTTTCTTGCCGTCATTTAGCATATCCCTTCCATGAAAAGTCGACCTCTATGAGAACATACCGTATCTCCAACTTCCCGCAATTTCTGGAGGAGAGCCTCAGAAGGCGAGTCGTTGTGATCCATAGTGCTGATTGCGATTCGTTCGTGCTTTGCGTAGAGCAATACACATGACACCAAGCCAGCCTCCCATCTCACATTTATACACATCTCCAACCCACACCCCTATGCACAGCATATCAAACTCGGCGCAAGATCTGAACCCCGATATACCCCAAAGACTGGTAGCCTTTGCGCCATCTTACACCCAAGCGATCGGCAATGTGCTGATTGGCTCAACGACTGAACGGCTGAAGAACGTGCTGGTGTTCCTGAAGGATCGAGCGGTACGGATGTCGCACAGGTCGCTCGTATTGGTTGGGTGTGGCGTTGCCTGCACATGGCGTCACAGGGTGAGATGCTTGGGAGTTCGTCTAGGCGAATCAAATTTGGGTAACCTAATTGAGGTGTGTTTTTGTTAAAGAGGTGGCTCTGGGAAAGGAGATGAGGGCTAAGCGGGCAAAGGGGAAATGAATGCTATGCAGATTGATGAAATCCTTCACAGGGTGTACTTCTGCGCTTTCTAGTGCAGTTGGATTTGCTGCCTTATAACGTTAGTGTCACCTCGAATATCTCAGCGTGAGTTCAAGACATCCTCAATAGCTGTCGGGCCTTGGTGCTAAACTCCCGTCAAAACCAGACAGGAAGCTGCAGTATCAGATGCAATATTGCTTTTCAATGTCGCCCCAATGACACAGACCAGCCAATCCTACCTCTCAGCGTCAAGGAACCTTGCCCGCTCGCTGGACATGTCTCTCAGCCCTGTCGCGCTTAATATCGTTCATGCACTGCTTAGAGCAGTGCCGCAGAGGAGACCTGAAAATGTTTTATGCGCTAGCCACGTCTCCGTCAGGGTTGAAACACAGTAGCAAAGCTATAGTTCTCACTTCTTAAACACTATAACATCGGGTGTACCTGAGTAAAGTGCAAGGGAGGATGAGACGGGAATAATTATGGAAAAACGCATTGGGCCAAGTCGTCGGTGGAGGTAATGTGGTTGCTCAAGCCACTTCCTACCTACAATGGAGAGGGTCCATGTAGAGGGTGCACATTGTAGCGCTGGCTCGTACTTTAGTCACTATTCTTATACTATTTACGCATTATCAAAAAACATAACCAAGATTGTTAGCATTATTGGCGGATCAACAAACTTAAGACAAGCTTTTTATCTGATTATCCAATTCGTCTTGGAATAATAAAGGCTAGTACAGTTCCAAATGTGTGATGGAATGCAGTTAATCTATCAAAAAGATAGGATAATACTCAGGGTAAGAAGTAGGGTGACATTGACGTTGTCTGAGGCGTAGAGCAATATCAAGGTTCTGAAGTATATCTCCAGTGCTACAAGTGAAAAAGAAAGTTTTGTAGCTTAGCAGATATAAGGTAGGTGACGACATGGCCCCCAACCTACATCATATCCCTGCCTATTGAGGCGTAGCTAAGCTAACCCGTATTTAGCGACCACAGTCATCTTTCACAATGCCGTGTGACATAATGTTGTCACCGAGACGCAGAGCATTATTCATTCCATTCATACACCCTTTATTCAAGCCCTGGAAAACATAATCATCAACACATTGTCTCAACTATCGTCCATAGGGAATTACAACAACGATGTCAACGAGCCCACCAAGCCCACTCCCCCTTATCCCCTGGTCCAAAAACCCCAACTTTCAAACGTGCGACTCTCTTGATGCAACCCAGGCCATCACGCTCGCAGCCGTGGACATCCTCGTCCTCGGCTTTCCCAAACAAGCAAATAAGCTCCTACGAACGACCTGGGAATCAGGTCACATTCTCGCCTTCGCTCCAACCGCGATATTTCCCCTGCATCGATTCTGGGAAGTCACCAACTCGTTCCCCCACTATCTGGAATGGGCAGACGAGGAGTCAGTCCCGGAATTCTTCACAGGATACAATCTGAGCAAGGAGGGGGGCCGGCAGGCTTGGGAGAAGTTTAGGGATGGGAAGGAGGGGAGGGCGTGGTGGCCTGCTAATCTTCGTAATCAGTCGAGTGAGTTTGGAAATGAGGATTTGCAGTATGCGTTGGAGCGCCTTGGGACAGGAGGGGAGAAAGAAAAGCATTGCACGGTTGGTTTTGCCATTGATGTGGCGATTGAGGTGGGTGACGTAGAGAAGGCCAGGGATTTGGTAGAGAAACATGTCACAGGGGTGTACAAGAGGTTGAGAGATTTGTGGGATGATGAAACAGTTGATTATGAAGAGTTAAGAAAAGAGCTGGATGAGCGCTTGGGATTCGATCATGCGTTGCATGTTTGGTCGTGTTTGGAGGGTGGCGTTGTAGGAAGGCTTTTAGATGTGCAAGAGAAATCAGTCGAGGCGTATGTGGAGGAAGGCTGCAGACTTATCAGGGATCGGCTCACCGCGGGTGTGCAGAGTTTGTACACAGACAAATCGGTTCCCGAACTCGTCAAGATGATGGATGAGAGCTTTGTGAAAGCACGGAAACTGGACCCCGAGGGTGGAAGATTTATGGCGGCAATAGGCGATGACGAGCGGAAAGATGTCGCACAGCGAACAACATTCTTTCGACCGCCTGCAACTGACGAGCAAATCCAAAAGCTAGAAGAGAAGCTCGCACATCCGGACGACAAAGGTGAGGAGATTGGAAATACTGGACAGCCAGTCAGGCTCCCGGATGATTACAAGGATTTTCTACACACAACAAACGGTTACTATATTTCCGATGCCGACCCTAATGAGCTGAAGGTCTTCTTTGAGAGCTCTGCCGTGTCCCGCGACTTCTCTGATGTTCTTCCAGACATATTGACATTCATATTGCCATCATTTCACAACTTACCCTTTGAAGACTTCGAGTTCATCGACATGCCAGATTTGAACGCCAAGCGTTTTCACATTGGGGCTGGAGGGGACGAGGGCTACATCTTTCTAATCGAACCTCCGTTCGCGCAGCAAGTCGTCGAGAGATTTGACGCGGCGTACGCAAAAGCAGATCAGCGGAGGAGATATGTGTACGATAAGTTAGCAGTGGATGCTTTTGGTGGGATAGAGAAGTTGAGGCGGGCCGAGTGGTTGTGTGTGCATTGGTCCGAGTGGAGCCCGCAGCCGGAAATATGTTTGTAAGTGAGCACAGAGACGTGCAGTAGGAGTCATCGAGTATGTGACTGACAAGACCTCAGGGGCTTTAAGGACTTCATGGAGCGATGGGCCGTGCCCGCGGCAGTAGAGGAGCTAAGGGATGCGGAGGCCAAGCACGGCAAGTAGAAGCATAGGAGGTGTGAGGATGAGCAGAATGATGATGGAGGATACGGAGAGGAGGGCCTTGGTAGTTCAGGCGCGCGTCATATTGATTTGCATGGGTCGGAAGCGACAAGTAATTACACAGCACTTGGAGAAGCCGAGAGGAGTGATCATGGAAGCCAGCATGATATCCGAGGGATGAAGACCAGAAAGACTGGATAAAAGAGGCTCTTGCCGTACACTAACCTTGAGATAGGTATCCAGACAACGTATTGAGGAACCTCCTGCCTCTTCCGAATAGAAGCACTCTCCTGTTCCGGTGGGTAGTTCCTGTGCACCAAAAAGGAGTCCACACCTAGATCTGCCAAGACCCTACTCTGTTCCCCATAAAAGCAAAAAGAAACTCCCGAACACCTCGCAAAGCAAGGACGAATATTGATGAGAGTGGGATTCGAACCCACGCCACTTTCGTGACCAGGAAATAGTGTTAAGGTAACCTTAACCTGGCGCCATAACCAACTCGGCCATCTCACCATGTAACTATGCATCTTTCAGGCCTAAACTAAAATATAAAGAGTTCAGAACGCTGCATAGAGATACAGTGGGTGTTGGTAGGATTTTCAAATGTGTGGGGCAGCATTTGTGCGGAATCGGAAGTCGGAACAGTATTTTCGGCTGTGGTGGGGGAGCTCGGAAGACATGCTATTGGCTGAGCGGGGCCGGACTGCCTAGGTATACCCAGCGGGGAACAACAACATCCGAACAACGGAGGTATGGCTGTACAGCATAGCTGAGAAGGGAACACTGAGGTACAAGGCATCGCGGCAAGAGCACGCTTTTGCGCACGGAAATATTCAAGACCGGGCACTGAACTGTCATGCTGGACTGGAATTCAGATATATGTCTACACAACCTTTTCTCAACCATCGTCATGTTGGCTGTTGGCTGTTGGCTTGTAGGGAGATATTTAAATCTACGCGCTGGAATTAGTTCCAAGGGAGATAATGTAGGTTTCCCTCAGCGACACCCGCTAATTAAGAAGAAGCAAGGAGATCAGAAGAAGGTCGTCTACCCAGAACTATGGAGACTTGGTAGGATTTAGCAACGCCTCGCTCATATGAAACAGGGACAAGAACAAAAGAAAAAAAGCTCCAAAAGCTGAAACCGTAAAAGGTGCTTTGGACGGTTGCGAATTCTATTGGGTCGTAACTCGTATATACATAGAACAAGACCAGTGCAAACGAGTGATGGACAAAAACAATGCACAAGCGAATCAAAACGACAGAATCGGACACAGGCAATGGGAATTCGCTGAACGTCACCAGGAAAAAGAAGGTTGCAATGGCCTGGGCTCGAAGCTCGCGTCCTTCTTCACTGCCGCCATGATGCCGAGGAGTTGGACGGCTTCGATGCCTCCCAGTTCCTGCCAAAACGTCACGGACGTCGCTTGCTGCATTGCGAGCTCATAACATCGGTCTAGGAGCGTATTTGTGGCCTCGGTCGAATTCCGAATCCGGACCTTCATGCCTATCGCCATTGCCATGAAGACGTGGAATCGGGCCATTGGGACAGAAACGGATGTGTCGACCGAGGAAGATCTGCTGTTTGGGTCGGGATACACCGTCTCGCAGAACTTGGCAAAGAGCGCTGGGTTCATGGTGTATGGGCTGTGTCCTAGCGTCTCAATGTGTTGAATAAACTCTGTCGTCAAAGTTTCGGCTTCAAAACGACTTGGCAAAGGCGTGGTAGTGATTGCGCGGTTTCGATCAGTGAAGCTCGCACGAGATATGGAGGAACCACGAGATGGGACATCCGTAGCAGGCGCGAATATCCCTTGTCGAGGAAGATGTGGGACCGGTGCTAATGGGAGTACATCAATGTCACTGTTGTCCTCTCCTCCGGCTTCGTCACTGTCGAAGGAGCTCGATGAAACTGACGATCTTCTCGACTCTTCCGACGCGTCTGGTTTCAGATGACTGGGACTATCTTGCTGCCCCATAAACTCCCAAAATTGCGTTGAGTCTGGCGCTGTCGAAGGTGAGTACGGTTTCGAGGTTGGCTGTAGAGGAAGGGCAGGCGGTATCGGTGTTGCCATGTTGGAGAGCCTCTCGGGAGACGAGGCTCTTGTGGTACCTGACCAGAATGAAGGTACTGGTGAAGATGGCGAGATGACACGGGGTATTTGCTCACATTGAGAGATCGCAATGGCAGGCACCGTTCCGGCTGAGAAGCTGGCCAGATCAATTTCGGCGTCTGTGAGAGCTGTGTCCAGGGCTAACGACGGGGGAGGGCTTTGCCAGTCAAAGGTCGATGTAGAGGCCATGATGTTTTCGTCAATCGACTCCATGCCATGCATTGGCGCGTTTACGTGGGCGTTTAATTGAGCTTCTAGCTGACGTATTCGAGTTTCTAGAGCTACTTGGTGTTCGCTTGGCATCCGTCAGTGAACGTTCCCGCACGTGACCCAGCATATTACGCGGCCTTTGAGCAGAGTACTGACGATGCTACTACCTCTCTCGGTTTCTGCGTTCTTTGACATGGTAGTGAGAACCGTTTACAGGTCGCGCATGGAGTGTCGCCGTCGCATCTTATTTTCCGCCGCCGACATCTCTCGCAGGCGTTGGGAACGGACTTTCGCCGAGGCTGCCAGTCTGCAACTGAGGTAGGAGAGAAACTACTCGGGCCCTCGCCCGCCGGTAACGAAGCTTGCTCGTTCAGCTCTATGTCCGCGGTATTTGAAAGGGCCTTACTTACTGAATGGACACATGGATTCGTTGTTGATCTGGGGTTCCGCGCCGGAAGTCGAGGGATCCGATGTATTTGCGTCCTGGGCACGCTGCCAATGTGCACTTCTCGAAAGATGTCAAGAATGAGCAGCGCGGAGGATGAGATTTGTGTTTGTTTTACGGGTCCGCGAATACTTGCACTGTTCGCCGAAAGGGTCTTCGTGACTAAGGTGCAGGCCCTTGGCCGAGGTTTGGACGAACCACGACACACAACTCAAACGCTTTCCTCCTCACGTCGCGCCTGACACGCTTTTCGCTTTGCGATCGCCGCGTGCGATTCCCCTCCAGTGGGGTGCCTGGCCCGCGCCCTCGATACGGGTGGCGATGGGGGCAAGCCTCAGCGCGGAGCGCGGCCGCACTCCGCGCGTGCAGGACGTTATGGGGAAGGTTTTCGCGAGGCTCTGAAATGCCCATGAAGTTGCCCATGAAGTTGCCCATGGAGATCAGCCTCAACCCTCCGCGTGCCATCCAGGATGCACCGTTTCCACCACTCTTCTGGAAGTCCCCTTGGTTCACTCGTGCACCTTGACCCCGATGCATTGAGCATTGGATATGGCTCGACAGTACATCATACCGCCGCCTGTTGCATGCATAATCATGACCTTGTTCCACCACACCTCACAACTATCTACCGCGCTGGAGAGGTTTCGACCACTGCTCGTAATCGCTCTCGTCGAGACAGCCTCGTGTAGCCACCGAGTATCACCAAGTATCACATCAAAGCGTCGTCCAGCATAAAGCGGAGCCTGAGGAATCACACGCAGGGACCCCTGGCGAGATCGCAAGCGACTGAGATCGGTAAAAGCTTTTCTCTTGTCCAAAGTCTTAATGTCTCCTTCCAAGCTTTCCTCTTCATTCCACATTTCCACATTCTCCAAATCGTTCTCTCTGCTGTTTCAACCGAGCTTTGACTGGACTCGTGTCGTTTGACCCTCTATCGAGGCTGTGTAGGCGGCTGCACTCCGCGTTCACAGCAACACCAAGAATCAAGACAATCCAAGAGTCTTCGATCCTGCGTCAGCCCTCTCCGGGCGACCTTCTTCCTACTGTCGTCGAAGAATAGCCACCCGGCAAATGACTTCGTCGTGCTGGGCGACGATGCCAAGCCGCGGGAAGCGGTCTTAGCACTCCGCGTCTGCATCGATTTTGAGCTATGCTACTTTTAGGTATCAACCTCAATCACTGCGCCGAAGATGGCGATGTACATTATATATCTGAGATGTCTTCCGGGAACCAAACCAGTTCTCAGACAGTGCCAGTTGATTCTGTGCCTGTCGTTATACCCGCTTAATTTCTTAATCATTATTTGCTCCCCCACTAGGCCAATTGAATATGGTATCTTCCTCCACCGCCAGCGCGCAGGTCCGCGAAGAAACCAGCAAACTTCCCCCACTCCCTGAAATCCATGTAGAGATTCCCAGGACTCCTGTACGAACGGGCACTAGCGATACTTTGTCCACTCTGACAGAAAATGTTTCCCCAGCGACCCTCGTTCCGGAGAGGTCCTTCAGAGGTCCCCATTCGCGAAACCCATCGGCTGGTGCACACAGCACTACTTCTGCTAAGAAGATCACCAATGGTAGAAGTCGTGCACCGAGCGAGGCCACACTCGCCCCTCCAGCAACATCAGCTTGCGTGTCTACACACAGGTTCAAGGGCGCAAGTTCATACACGCTTGAATCAAACCAAAGCGACGATGCTCTGAAACCTGATCCCGGTTCGGAAAAGGACTTCGCAGTGCTCAACAATAAGTTTGCATTTGCACCTGGCCATTTGAACAAGATGCTTAATCCAAAGTCACTTTCCGCATTCATTGCTCTCGGTGGCCTTTCTGGGTTAGAGATTGGCCTTCGCACAGACCTCGATGTTGGGTTGAGCATGGAGGAGACAGAACTATCCGGCTCAGTCTCTCTCCAAGAGGTCACCAAGCAGTACCGGAAACTTCGAGGTGTTGATGTTTCAGGTTTACCTCGCCCGGTCGAAGTTCGTCATGTGGACTTGACTGACTCAGGGGCATCTGGGTCGGGCTCGCATTCCAAGGATGCCTTCTATGACCGCAAGCGAGTGTTCAGTCCGAACACGCTTCCTCCAAAGAAGCCAATCTCGTTCCTGTCGCTCATGTGGCAGGCGTATTACAAAGAGAATGTCCTAATCCTGTTGACTGTCGCTGCGGTTATCTCGCTTGCCCTCGGATTGTACGAGACTTTCGGTGTCGACCATGGCCCTGGAGCTCCGCCTTCAGTGGATTGGATTGAAGGATGTGCGATCTGTATCTCAATTTTTGTTGTGGTCATGGTAGGCGCTGTCAATGACTACCAAAAGGAACGTGCATTTGTCAAATTGAATGCGAAAAAGGAGGCACGCGATGTCAAAGTTGTCCGGTCTGGGAAGTCTTTCACACTTTCAGTATACGACATCCTAGTAGGAGACGTCCTCCACATGGAGCCCGGCGATCTCATTCCAGCCGATGGTATCTTCATCTCCGGGCACAACGTCAAATGCGACGAGTCTTCTGCTACAGGCGAGTCTGACCAAATGAAGAAGACAGGCGGCGAACAAGTTCTCCGCCTTCTAGAACGTGGACACAGTGACTCGAAGGACCTTGACCCATTCATCATATCTGGTAGTAAGGTCCTTGAAGGTGTAGGGTAGGTTTCCCCTTTCCCCTTTCTTTTTCATTGCACCTGCCGGAATTTCTTTCTTTGAGGTGGTACTAACACGGTTCATAGAACATATCTGGTGACCAGTGTTGGTGTGAACTCCAGCTACGGGAAGATTCTCATGGCCATGCGGCAAGAGATGGAACCTACGCCCCTCCAAGTCAAACTAGACGGGCTCGCAAAAGCTATAGCCAAGCTTGCCACTGTGGCATCATTCCTCCTCCTGCTAGTTCTGTTATTCCGCCTCGTTGCGACGTTCCCCGGAAGCCCCCTCACACCTACGGAAAAGGCTTCCAAGTTCATGGACATTCTCATTGTGTCTGTCACTATCATCGTCGTCGCAGTCCCAGAAGGGCTTCCCCTTGCAATCACACTTTCCTTGGCGTTTGCAACAACGCAAATGGTGAAGATGAACAATCTCGTTCGCATTCTGAAATCCTGCGAAACAATGGGAAATGCCACAACCGTGTGCTCGGACAAGACGGGCACTCTCACACAGAACAAGATGACCGTCGTGACTGGCACAATCCTTGGTGATTCGTTTGACGACAAGAACCCGGGAGCGGCAGACAACCGGTCATCAAAATTTGCAGAACGTCTGAATTCAGAACAGAAGCGACTTCTTATCGAATCCATCGCTATCAACTCCACAGCATTTGAAGGCGATGGTGGCGAATTCGGATTTGTCGGCTCGAAAACAGAAACTGCACTTCTTGGGTTTGCAAAGAATGCGCTGGGGATGGACTCACTCTCGCAAGAGCGTACTCGTGCAGAAGTGGTACAGATGCTGCCTTTCGATTCGTCGCGTAAATGCATGGGAGCAGTGCACAAGCTTCCTAATAGCACATACCGGCTGCTTGTCAAGGGAGCTTCAGAAATCCTACTCGGCTACTCATCCACGATCGCCCTGGCAACTGGTATCGTTCCTCTGGACCACCTGCAGGCCAAACAAATCGAAAAGACGATTGAATCATACGCTGAACAGTCGCTGCGCACGATTGGTATCATCTACCGCGATTTCCCTCAGTGGCCACCTCGAGGTGCGGAAAACCCCGATGACCTTTCACAGGTTGCGGATCTCGGTTCGCTTCTCGAGTCCATGACCTTTCTCGGTGTCGTGGGCATCCAAGACCCAATCCGCCCAGGAGTGCCCGAGGCTGTTGCCAAGTGCAAGCACGCTGGTGTCATCGTGCGAATGGTCACTGGAGACAACGTCGTTACTGCCAAGGCGATCGCCATCGACTGTGGCATCTACACGGACGGCATCGTCATGGAAGGTCCGGAGTTCCGACAGTTGAGTGATGAAGATATGGACGGAATTCTTCCCCGTCTGCAAGTTCTCGCTCGGTCCTCTCCCGAGGATAAAAGGGTTCTAGTTACTCGTCTCCGGAAGCTGGGCAACATCGTCGCCGTAACTGGAGATGGCACCAACGACGGGCCTGCCCTCAAGGCTGCAGACATTGGATTTTCCATGGGCATCGCTGGGACAGAGGTAGCCAAGGAGGCCTCCGCCATCATCCTCATGGACGACAACTTCGCATCTATCCTCACAGCCCTAATGTGGGGACGTTCTGTGAACGACGCAGTCCAAAAGTTCCTCCAGTTCCAAATCACAGTGAACATCACCGCCATGATCGTAGCCTTCATATCTGCCGTAGAAGACCCCAACATGCGCTCCGTCCTGACAGCCGTACAACTCCTCTGGATCAATCTCTTCATGTAATACCACCCCTCCCATCTCCAACCCCCCCCCTCACTCAACTCCAATACTCTTACTAACAACCCCCCAGGGACTCCCTAGCCGCCCTCTCCCTCTCCACCGACTTCCCAACAGAAGAAATCCTCGACCGCCCACCCACCCCGCGCTCCGCCTCCATCATCTCGCTCACCATGTGGAAAATGATCGTCGGACAAGCCATCTTCCAAGTCACAGCCACCTTCCTTCTCCACTTTGGCGGCCCCAAGTTCCTCCCATATCCCGAGAACGAAATGCGCAGTATCATCTTCAACATGTTTGTCTGGCTGCAGATTTTCAATCAGTACAACAACCGGCGTCTGGATAATAAGTTGAATATCTTCGTCAACATTCATCGGAATTATTATTTTATTGTTCTCAATGTTGTTATGGTGGGGTGTCAGGTTGTTATTGTCTTTTATGGGAGTACGGCGTTTGGGATTGTGGCGCTGAGTGGGCCGCAGTGGGGTATTAGTATCGTTGTGGCGGTTTTGTGTATGCCATGGGGGGTTTGTGTGAGATTATTTCCGGATGCGTGGTTTGCGGTTGGTGCGGAAATATTTGGGGCTCCGTTTGTGGCGGTGTATAGACCGACGAGGAGAGTGATGGGGAGGGTTTGGGGATGGATTAAGGGGAAGGTGGGGAGGAAGGCGAAGGGGGGTGGGAATGGGGGCTTGATGATTGGGGATTCGACATCGGATGATGGCGAGAGTTATGTAGGGAATGGGAAGAGTGCTGTGCAGACTGTTAGAGGTGGCGAGGATATTGAAAAAAGAGAATTGTAAAAATAGGGTCATCACGAGGGCTGTGACAGAATAGAAAATTGTATATACTCCAAATAGAAAGTTATTAAACATTAAAGGTTATTGCTATACTGCCTTAGAAAGTGCGCCATGATACTCCTACGACACAATAATAATCTATACATGTGTTGTTTGTCATAAATTCACGTCGGTCACGTGGTCCACACCAATCCCCCATCCCCCAATGACCAGGCAAAATACCCATCAAACCCTCGCCCCACACCTAAACCCTCCTTCTAACCTCTCTACCAAGTCATCAAGAAGCCTTTGATACTCTGCCCTCTGGTTAGCCCTTAACTTCACAACAACCCCCCTCCCCCTCCATGTGAGAGTCAGACTCACGCTCAAGTGCCCCAGCCGTACAAAACCTCTGTGCCTTTTTCTCCCTATCGAGACACGGCTTAGTTGCCCGAACAAACTCCTGCGTGTCGGGAAGACCGAGGCGGCAAAGACAGGTAAGTTGCGAGGGCTTGCAGCCTTTGAATTCGCCGTTGGGGAGGCAGAGGATCTGAGTTGGGTTGTTAGTGGGGGGGGATGACGATTGGAAGCAAAAAACGTACAGCGCCGCATGTGGGGAGTTCAAAAGAAGGAGTTGGTGAAGTGAGGATAAGGGTTGGGAGGAGGAGGAGGGAGATGAGACCGTGGGAGATGATGGGCTTCATGATGGAGTAGTTTCACTAGGGAATATGGAGAATGAAAGTTCCCGGAGTATGGGGGAGGTTTAATATGCCCTTGTTTGATGATGTGAATGTTGGCGCCTTCAATGGAATTCCAGGACACAGGGGTTTTGGATTCGAGGTGGGCCTAGGACGCTTGCGGTAAGGTTTTCGTCCGCAAACAAACTTTCCGCCACAAAGAGGAACATGTGCTGGGAATGTTGGGAGCTTCTTCTGCACCGATTTCATGTGCCATTGCGACACGGCGTGCGCCGTCCAACTGTATATTTACATCAACCTTTATAAGACTACAGCTCAAGATTAATGGATCACACTGCCCGCAACTTTTTTGGATGGATCTTGTTATAGTTACATTTCTATTCTCTTTTACATATTTCGAGATTACAACCGACACAAGTGAGAGAAACACGAGTAGAACAGCAATGTCCAGCCAATTAGGAAGATACAAGTCGCAAAGTCCTATGACCTACCCTCGTATTCCCGTGTGCGATCGCCACCTCACGTGCCTGTGCGCCTTCCCTCGCTTGGATATTCACCACCGCTTCTCAATTAGGCTAGACCAATTAGGCTAGCTCACCTCTCACGATGATGCCAATAGCGACCATCACCTCCACATAGAAGAAGACATCAGTAAGATATATTTCATCTTTTCTCATTATGCATTACGCATTATGCTCTCCATCTACATCTACATTTGAAACTAAAAATCAACATCATCCCCCCCATGCCATGCCTAGGTCTTCCCTCTACCCCGGTACTCCCTCTCTGTCCATTCTAACCCCTCACAACTCATCATGCGGCGCCTCCCCACAATGCCCCGCATGTGAATGCTGATGAGCATTCGCAAACCGCGCCATATACCGATGCAACTCAGCGTCCCTCTTCCTATGCGTAACATTCGGCGCCGGTATCCCCTCCCAGCTATTCGCATAAAGCGCAACACTGTTCGCAATACTCTGCGTATTCAGCAAGTACGCCTCATGGTTCAAGTTACTCATATCGTCGCCTTTCTGGTGGTAGTTGGCGTCGAGGGCGACGCCGGCGGTGCCGCCGAAGAGCTCGGCTTCCTTTGCGGTTTTGAGTTCCTCGGCGCCGGTGAAGAGGCCGCCCGAGGGAATGCCGTTTTGGAGGAAGGCGGCGTAGTCGGAGCGGAAGGAGAAGAGGGAGGGGACGTGTGGTTTGCCTCTGCTCTCGTAGAAGAGTTCGAAGTCTTTCTCGATTTTGGCGGAGCCGGTTGGGCCGCTGAGGTTGAACGTGTTGCCGTCGCCGTCGTAGATGCCGAGCACGTAGTTGGGAGAGGCGATCATGTCGAAGTTGAGGTAGGCGCGGATCTTCTTGACTTCGGAGCCGTCTTTGGCGCCGCTGATGGTGCCGTTGAGCGTCTTGAGGTAGTGGTACGAACCGAGGAGGCCGAATTCTTCGGCCGACCAGAAGGCGAAGCGGACGGCGTGCTTGGTGGTGTATTTGGAGAGGGCTTTAGCAACGGCGAGGACGCCGATTGTGCCGGAGCCGCTATGGAGTTGTCAATATTTGTGGGTAATTGGAACGGAGGAACAGTGACAGGGATGAGTGTGTTGACGAAATGCAGTGGAACTATGCTTACTCGTCATTAATACCAGGGCCTTTGAAGACAGAGTCAGTATGTCCTCCGAGCATGAGAACATTCTTGTGGTCTCCACCCTTGGTCTCGGCCTGAGGTAAGGTTAGCACATCAGCTTTGCGTGAAAGGGTCGAACAGTTCTTACAATGATATTCCAAGTGGTCCTGTTCTGCTCAACGCTATCAACGCCAAGGGTAGCAACAGCGGCGCCAGCTGCGGCCTTCTCCAGTATCGAAGTTCCAACCGCAAGGGTAACACCGACAGTGGGAGCATAGGCGCCGACAGCCCCAAGAGTACCAGCGAGAGCACCCTCAATGTTGTTGTAGATGATGGCCCCAACGGCGCCGGCAGCTTTGGCATTTGTAGCCTTGATCTGGAAGGTGCAAGTTCCTCTCTTGATGAGGGCAACTTTTCCGGAGAGCTCGGCAGGATAATCCGCGGCGTCGCAGCCGATATTGCTGACCGGGACAACAGGCGCAGAGACGTGTCCAGAGGGCCCATAGGTCATATACTCAGCAGCATATGTAGTACCACTGACCGAAAGGTTGACGGTCGCGGCAGAGAAGAGCTCGACAAACGGCTGCTTGTAGACATTGTAGTCGTACTTCTTCAGCGTCTTGTACAGCCAGTCGACAGTGGCATTGTGGCCGCCACCTCCAAAAGCACGGTTGCCGCCATTCGCATCGGCAAAGTCCTGGAGCTTCTGGGATCCCGCGAGCAGATCCTTGAGGGTGATGTCCTTGATGAGGGCCTTCTGAGTGACACGCTTCTTCTTGCCGAAGCCTGCTAGCGCAGGCGACAAGAGCGCCGCAACGGCGACAATTGAAGCAATCTTCATAGTTGGTAGGAATTGAGTAAGGGCACGAGAAGTTGAGGTAGACGCACGCCGAGCTGCCCTTCCCCAGAGCGTACCACCCTCTTCATTTATATATCCCCGCGGTCTCGTAAATGCAATTCCACAGCCCAAGGATTCAACGTCACCGACCGCGGAGGCTCTAACCCCGGTAGGCAGCTTCTCAACATCAGGCTCATTCAGGCACGGTCACGCCCGACCAGGTGCCTGGCTGCCGTGCAGACAATCAGCTTGGCCCTGGTCACTTGTGCAACTTCTGGAAGGAGCACGACGGCCGTCGAGATGGCCGTTGGCTGGGCATCCGGCGGACGCTGGTCGCTTGGAAGAATGATTGGGACGCAGTGATTGCGCCAAGCGCTCCAACGCGGGGACGGCTGGGCGGAGCCAGGGCTGCAAGCCACAATTATACACGCCGATAACAGCATCCCGCCACCCATCGACGCCTTTTCGTGTTTGCAGTGCCGCGGCTGGTCGACGGAGCGGTGGCGTGCACATCGCGGCCGTCGTTGCGGAAGGTGGTTCATCATCTGCTTGCGACCGTTTGCTAGCGATCGCGCTAGTGGGGCGCATTAACCTGAATCGGACATCGCCTTGGATGTATGCACGAGTACACCTGCATGGTCGACACCCATAGAAGTGCCTAATTCGCCTAGTATTTGCTTGGTGTAGGAATGCGCCTAGAGGCGAAGCGGACCTGCGTAGAGTGTATAGTGTAATTTTTGTCTTTGCGTTCCCGGCATTTGGATCTGGGGAGAGACGATCTATCTATAGCTACCGAGGTAGCTTCAAGGTTGGGCTTGTGTAATTGAGAACTTTGGGACATTGAGACGTTCGAATTTGGGAAGCGGTTCGCCTTGATATGAGCATTTGCCGAAATGTGGCGTGTGTAAGTATGGCGTCAACAAGAGGATCAGATTGCAATGCGTACTCGTACACCGCTATGTGCCCACCTGGGCAGGTGTTCACCAGCACGTGTGAGGCCATGTGTGTGTGCAAGCAAACGATCAAGAGACCATGCATCTGCGAACCACTACCATTAAACTCTTTGCCCTGTACGTTTCGCTCCTAGTCAGACAATTTAAGATATGATAATCGGCAAACAACTTCCATTCCTAGCAGTCAATGGATCTACTTCTTGGCCCCATCCTTCAACTTCAAGACCCAAGCACCCCTCTCCATAGTATTCACAAACAAAAACCCGCTCTTGAATCCTGCATAGCTACTCCACGTGCCTACAAAGTCCACAGCACCACCTCCAGGCTGGTTGTCATCTTCGGGGTAGACGTCGAAGAAGCCAATCTCCTTGACGCCCGCACCGGTAGGATCCTGGGGGATAGATCGGACATCAAGCACACGGAATCCAGTGCCGTAGTTGGACTGGTAGGCGAAGCCGTTGTAGACGTACTGGTTGTGGTCGACACCCTTGGCCTCGGATCGGTAGAGACCGGTCTGCTTTGGCTTCTCGAGAGACGAGATGTCCCAGATGTAGGTGATAGGATTTCCTGGAATCCCGGGACCAACCTTGTCGTATTCGTCGTATTCGTCATCCAAGAGCAGATATTGTTGATTCTCAGGGTCGAGGACGGAGCCCTGGTGGGTATAGGCAGCGCCTTCATAGGAGGTGATGGACAGGATCTTGGGCGCCTTCTTGTCTGTGACATCGTAGATGGTCAGAGAGTCCTCGTTGTAGCCATAGCAGATCTCCTTGCCGAGATACTTGGTGTCGGGACCCTTGTAGATCAGGCACTGAGCATCGTGAACATATCCATCAGCAGAAGCGCATCCTGGACTGGTGGGATTTGATGGGTCGCTGATATCGATGAAGATGATACCAGATTTGCATTTGTCACTCCTGGGCTGAGCACCAACCGAGTAGATGAAGTTTGTAGCGGGATTGGTCACGACGTTGTGTGTTCGGCCTACAGGGAGGCCGCCATACCAACCCGCGAGATCCTTGCTATTGCTGAAAGTCACCGGCTTCGCGGGATCAATGGTAAGAAGCTAAATAGTGTGTGAGCATTTTCCAAAGCATGACAACGGGGTCCGCAAACGAACCTTCTTCATATCAAAGATCTGGATGCCATGGTTTTGCGCTTCACTGCCAATGATCATAAGGTCATTCTGGGCTCGAATCTCTCGCCAGCTGCTTGGGGTAGAGTACTGAGGCAGGCGCCCGAGATAGACCAGCTTCCCTTCTTTGCTGATTTCGGCGAAAGCTGTGCCGTCTGACTGGCCAATGGCAATGAACTCTCGTCCGTCTTTCGAAGTCCATCCCCATGATGAAGATCCAAAGCCTCGGGTGCTTCCAAGAGAAGCATGAGGAAGGAAGTGGTAGAGATCAATCTAGGTCATGTCTTAGTCTCGATGGGCAAGTTATGGCTGGCGATGAGCAAGTTATAACTGGCTACTTACGTTCTTGCACCTGAAGGTATCTGCGCCAGACACCGCGGTACCGTTGTTACACTCCGCAATAGCAGCGATCTCCGCATATTGGGACGACTCGTATACGCCCTGCGCTTCCAGACGTGCCCACGTTTCCTGGATTAATGTCAGTGCCAAGCTGCGGGAGTGTGGCACCGAATACAGACCTGCTTCAAGGCAACGTTGTTTGCATGTCTAACACCCGAGTCGTACAGGCTAGCAGCCTTGAACTGGTTTTTGGCGATTTCTCTCGCTCCCGCAAGAGCGGACAGAGACAGGAGAACAGACTGGACAAACATGATGCCAGGAAGATGCTGCACGCAAGGGAGTAGTGAGCAGCGCTGCGAAGGCAGGTCTTTATATCCTCCCTTCCACATGGATGATGTAGCTGCCGACACAACCTTAGGACACTCTGCTAACCATCAAGCCGGCACATGCGCAAACGGCCTTCCCAATCTTCCCCATCGCCGCTGCTTCACCCACATCGGCCAGGCCACCCACGGCACCTTGATTGGTAACGGTCCCAGACATTGATGAGGTTTGACGGCGATGTAGAGTGCGACATTGGTTTGCTTAGATTAAACAAAGCTTCAATTGGTACGACAAACAACTGAAGTGGAAGGAGACACAATTTGGGATGCTTGGCAGAGCAGCGATCTCCCATGGAGGAATCCATGGATGCATGCTCGGGAGCGGAGCGAGGGAAGGTGCCGAGAACGCCCAGACCGCAGATCTTTTAGGCATCGTTCACGATAGACCCTCCTCGCTTTGTGATAAGGTGAATTAAACACCGCTCATCTGTGTTGAAACTCGCGGGAAGCTGCAGGTTAACGGCACGACTTGGCTTTCGAACTCCATCTCTTTTCCGCGCCTCCAGTGCGCTGCAATGGCGCTAAGCCACGTGAGGAGCGCTGTGGAGCACCGTTTGAGGAAGGTGTTTTGCCGGAGACAGGTCTTATCGGGCGAAATGCCTTCGTGAGACGTCGATATTAACTTGGTGATAACGCGATTGCAGGGCAGGATGGAAGAGCATGACGACAGCCCAAGGCCAGATGTCACCAATCGATGTTCGGCATCACGTCAGGAGCGCCGCGGGGCCATGATTTGAGGAGAGCAAGGAATGGGCCGGGCGAAATGCAGTCTACGGGATGAAGGAAGCTTGAGATGTTGTGGAAGCTTGGCGTTTGAAGTTTTGTGGCTGGAAGGGTTCGACCAATGAGAGCGTTTTAAATCCATGCTGTGCTGGAGCGGCATCTGCAAAGAGTCGGACTGTGAGCAGCCATTCATTGTCAGGTCATTATTGATGTAATAGCTGATCTCGGAAACCTTGGAGATTGGCTGTTGTGGCTCAGATGACCAGAATATGACCTTGCCTAATTAGGGAGGCAAAGTGAAGCGCGCTATCACGTGCACCAAGAAGCCCCACCAAGCAATCGCCCTTTTACGCTACTGTTAGCTTCAAAAAAAAAGCACTGTTCGGAGATCTCGGAGATCTTCCTAGGTATGGTGCTTTCATCTTAGTGTCGCGGCCAGTGATGCGGCATTTCATAGCCTCTGGGTACTCCTCGATCATACTCCTATATCCAGGACGAACAGTGGACATGTGAGGTGTCTACAACTATGAACTGCAAAGAAGACATACGCTAACATGTATCATCAATTGTTGTGATGAGGAAGATGAGGGTACCTGCATCAAACGCATGCGCGCACGACCTCCTTCCTCCCCTAGGCGTAGATCCCGAGGTCTCCAGGGCTGCCAATTGAGTACATTGCTTGCGTTCGATGCTTGAGGAAGGCGCCAAGGGCTATAGACACGGGCTGCTGGGACTGTCTTGGTAACTGCGCCTGGGCATGCACGGGCAAATTAGACATTGCAGTGAAGTGTTTGGCCGAGTGATTTAGTATGGTGGGCCCCGACGGGGAACTTTTGTATGAATCTATGTTCGGTCGTTATGCCATCGCTATATTTGCCATATGCCATGCTGCTGAACCGGGAAGACATCTATCAGCTCCATGTAGACTGTTCCTATAGACCGTGCAAGTCGCTCCTGCCAACTCCGACGCCGTGCAGACACGTCAAAGACCTCTACAACAGGCTCTCGACCTTCTTCAGGCACTCCTGGAACTCGGCCCAGTCGTACATGACGGCGGCGCACTTGGTCTCCTCAGTGAGCAGCTTGGCCATCTGCTCCATCTTCTCCTTGCCCTCCTCGATGCCGTAGATGCCGACGTAGGCGATGCAGGGAATGCCGGCGCGCATGGCAGCAGTGGCTCCACTCTTGCTGTCCTCGACCGTGACGCACGACGCCTCTGTGATACCGAGCTCCTTGCAGGCAAAGTGGTAGATGGCGGGGTCGGGCTTGGAGCTAGGGGGGGTGAGGGAAGTCGCGGCCGAGTAGACGTGCTCCGGGGGAAAGAAGTGGGCGATGCCGGCCTTCTCGATGGAAGCCACGACACGGCTCTTGGCCGAGGTGCTGACGACGGACATCGGGTAGCCCTGCTCCTTGAGCTTCTCGAGCTCCTTGGTCACGCCGGGGCACTCGACCGCCTTCTCGGAGAGCTTCTTGGTAACGGCGCCGAGCTCGCGCTCCACGAAGTCCTCCATCTCTTCAGGGGCCATTGTGAAGTTGTGCTTGGCCTGGAGGCCCCTAAGCATACTGCGGAAGTTGTGGCCGACGAAGTCATCGAGCAGAGACGCGCCCGTGTAGCGTGCGTCAATGCTGTGCTTCTCCATGACCTCGTTGGTCAAGTCGGCACATGCCTCGAAGGCGAGGTGCTCGGACTGGACAAGCGTGTTGTCGCAGTCGAGGAGGATGTAGGAGACCTGCTGCTGTCAACGATGCGGGGCAGCCAGGGGGGGAGCAGGAGCTCTGACTTTTCCCATTGTGGCGAGTGGATTGGTGGACGGTGGATGTGGGGTGATGGGGCAATGGGAGCAGTTCCGCGGACGTGATTGAGGCGATTGAGGGAGTTGAGGAATAAAAGGACAGGTGTGGAGGAGACTGCGCGGTATTTGTTGAGGCAGAGGCACAGGACTTTATTAGCTCGAGAGTGCAGGAGCGCTGAGCTGGCATCCACAGGGCCATCGGGCGCCGTTGCGGGAAGAAGGCGGTGCCCCGCGCTGTTACGTCATTGGTCGACGAGCAAGCGTGGACCTTCGATTGGGGATCCAGGAACCACCGCACAGCTCACACCGCAACCTTCAACACCACGGTCTGGCCTCGTGGTAGCATTTTGGCTGTCTTCATCGACCGTCCCGGGTACTACATCCGTGTTGCTGCTTGGAACAGGCCATATTGGCCAGTCTCGCGCCTCCAACCGGCATAGTTTCTTTTGTCTGAAAATTTTCCCTCCTCGTGGTACTCTGCTTCACTCATCATGCTCGAGCCGTGCCGTGAAAGCGTGGGATACATCACATCGTGGCCTCGTCACATCGCATCTCCGCCCCTTTCCTTTTGGCTACATCTCAAGACCCGTCGCAGAACGCCCTCGCCTCGTCGAGTCCTCCTTAGGCGACCTTGTGCATTGCCCCGTCCTCCCGTTTCCATCTGCGCCCCGACGCCCTGACTAGCTATTGTCCATCGGCCCTCACGTGTCCCGCCTGTTCTTGCCTCAGGAAACGCGGCCTGGAAGGTTAAACCAACATCAGACGGAGCCGAGACGTGTGCAACTTCCAAGTCAAACGCCAAGCACGTCAAGACAGCTTAAGCCTCCGCGGCCAAACATGTGCGATCTCGATGCACCACATGTTCCTTCCACCAACTGCAGGAGATGAGGGAAGTCACGATGGGCAGGCATGGCGTCGCTTGGTATTGTTGCGGCAGGGCGGGCATGTGGATATCTCTCTCTGCGGACGGCGAAATCTCTCCTTGAACACCTAACTTCTGCAGCATCAAGTGCTCCGTCCTTCAATCACTTATCTATAGGAATTTGCAGTGGTCGTAAGATGGGTCAAACACCAAGCATAACGACATGCAGTTTCAAAGACCTTGTTCCTTTTCTTCCGCGTTTCTCCGCTGCCCCCAATCCGGATAGGCCTTCATCCTGGCCTGTTCGGGGCACTGGCTCCCGTTCTGTGCAGTTCATATGCTGCGGTGTTCCCTCCAACTTTCTTCTCACGTCATCTAACTTTCATTCTCTGTGCTGGCCACTCGTTTTCAAATCTTTACCTATCTTAATTTTAATTTCGCAAGATACCCCATCAATTCACCATGCATATCTCCACTATCATCGCATCTACTCTCTTCACTGCCACGGTGTTCGGCCACGGAAACATCACCAGCCCTCCCGCACGCCAACCAGGTCCGGCCATGGCAAAGGTCTGCGGCGCCGCAGCTGTATCGGCAATCATGGCAGATGGCACGGGTCCCCTTGAGGGGATCCAATCCAACGGATCGCCCCAATGCAACATTGGCCTCTGCAAAGGTGCCCAATTTGCCGACAACAAAGCCCTCGTCCAAAAGTACGCCCCGGGCCAGGTAGTCCAAATGACGGCCGTGCTTCCCATCCCGCACGAGGGTCCTTGCAACATCTCCGTGGTCAACACAAAGACAAACACCATTATGGAGACTATGCTCGTCTTCGACAGCTATGCAGATGAGAACTTGGCAGTGCTGCCGCCCAACAACACCAACTTTGCCGTTACCATGCCTACGGATCTCGGAACTGCGTGCTCGGTCGCTGGCGCGTGCGTTATGCAGTGGTTCTGGTTTGGCACTGCTGCCCAACAAACGTATGAGAACTGCGTCGATTTCGTCATGTAAAGTGTCTGCACATTTTACCTTCCCTCAATCCGATGGATCAGTCATGGGCGACACTATTTCAGAGGATAACTAGAATCAATTCGAAATTGATGTTCATCCGGTGGCGTCGAGAAAGCTTGGCGATGAGCGTGCTGTAGGTATGCTGCACATTGTGTTGTGTTCCGAATCACGAAATTTTCCTTCTAATGTCTCAATTTTACAATGTATCTTTGTATCCACGAACACTGTGTCATCCTCAGTAGTGTCGTTTACAATTTCTCTACATACTTCTCCTTTACGTACATAATTCCAAAAGGTTAGACTTGTACAATGAACAGGACAGTGTACACAATGTATCCCACCTGTTCGCAATTTCATATCCCCATACAAATACACCTACACCCAAGTGCCCCGTCACTATTCCTAACTTATCTCCAAACATCACACGCGGAAGTCTGCAGATTACCGCAATTCTTCATACCTGTTAACCATGACTGGCATTCACCAAAAGCCTACTCATGACAATACCCCTAAGCCTCCTGCAATGCAGGCCCAAACAACTCTATCTATTCCCTCTTTTCCCTCTTCACCTTACTCACCCGTCCGCTCTCTGAATAAGTTGGAGGCTTTTTTTCTGTCAAATGCGTTGGCGTCATTGATGCTGATACGAATGCGACTGGATGTGTTGGCTGCTGAGGCTGAATCTGAAGATGATGAATGTGTGGATGAAGGGTCTAGAGAGGAGCCATCTCTAGACGCTGCATCATCAGGCGCTACATCTTCAGACATTACATCTTCAGACATTACATCTT
>ML977698.1:47121-66955 GCA_010015725.1 Amniculicola lignicola CBS 123094 | reverse complement strand
AGTATTAGCATTAGTACTAGTATTTATTTATTTTAGTTACTACTAGGTTTATGCAGCAGGATTCTTAGGGTATATAATATACTATCTTCCTTTATATATTCTTAAAGGTTAATCTCTCTATTCTATAGCTATGAATAGAAATAGTAATAAAATAGAGACCTTAGTAGAAGTTGGTTTTACTTAGGTATAACTCTATCTTTACTCTTGCCAATTTGCAGTTAAAGTTAATTAACTACTAATTAGTATTAAATAGACTTCAATGTATACTGTAGATAGGTAGCTCTATCCTAACGTACGTGTCCATAGTGTATATATATATATAGGACGTAACTGGGTGGTGCGCAATCAGGGGTTGGTATTGTTTATTTCTATCTAGAGTTGGACGAAAGCTCAGCTTTCAGGTACCCCTTGCCAAGCCTCTGTGCGGTTAATCACGTGAGGTAAGCTCATGTGATCCCGCACGCAGGCTGATTGATACTCTGAGATAGCTGTGTACGGACACCTTCATTATATACTTCCAAATTTATACCTCGGGAGGAAATAATCTGTTTGCAAACTCCTAATTCCCGACACATTGAAAAACAGCAAGCAGGCAAAGCCTCACCTTTCCCCGCTCCTCCCACCCTCTCCCCTAATACCCCGTCCCCTCCCCCCTTCGCGTATCCACCACTGTGGCCGTGCCACGCTCCACCTCCCCCATAAACAACCCCTCATCCGGCGCCCCCCAATCCATCTCCCCCCACACACTCTGAATCCTCCTCGCACTATCCCCAAACTTCTTCTTCACACCTTCATAATCCTTATACATTAATCTTCCCCCCTTTTTCACCCACTGCCCACCCACCATGACACCCTCCACATCCCCAACATTCGAATGCAGGATGATAGCGGCCACGGCATCGCTCCAACCCAGCATATTCGGGCTGTCCCCCGAGAACACAACGAGGTCGGCTTTTGCGCCTGGGGCAAGGATACCCAGGTCTGGGCGGCGCAGTGCGAGTGCACCCCCCCTTGTAATGAGGTGAAAGGCTTGTTCCACGCTCATTGGATTATTCCGTGCAACTTTCAAATCAGCCAGAACCTCGTCTACAGCCCTCCGTCGCAGGTTCTGCAGCCACATTCGCGCCTGGCCGATCATATCTGTGCTGTATGCGAAATGCGTATCGGCTCCTAGACTGGCTTGGTCTTGGATTAAATGGGCGTATTTGTTGCCTTGCCCGGAGTGGAATTCGGACTCGGGCGTTGTGGATATGTATTGGTTCGTTTGACGGAGGAGAAGGAGGTCTGAGGGCGTGGGTGCTGTGGCGTGCGAGAAGATTACGGGGACGGTGGTGTTAAGCCAGCCGAGGGAGTGGAGGAGAGTGGGGGAGTTTGCGAAGAGCGTGGGCCAGGGGGAGCCGAGGTAGTGTGTTGTTACTAGGGAGATGTTTTGAGATCTGTGGAGGTATTAACATGTGGTCGCTAAGGTAGAGAGGCGACGTTCAGCATACGTACTGTACGATATCCCGTAGCCGCTGGGTAAATGCCGCAGGGAGCATGGTGAAGGAGTCATAGCCGAGAGCTAGCTGGACAACTGAATCAGACGACAGACGTGGATCTTTGGACGTTTCGATCAGTTTGTAGATTTGGTCCTGTAGGGTGAAATTTGGGAGGTTCAAATCGTGCACCACAAAAGCATAGAATGCCCTCAGCCCGCTATCAATCGTAGCATTAAAGAGCGCATCCGCAGTTTCATTTGATGAGATTCCTGAAAAGAGATGAGCCTCATCACCACAGGAAAAGACGAGTACATACCATGCGCATGATCCAGCACTGTTGTCACTCCCCCATTCAACAATTCTAACGCTCCCGCCAGTTGTCCGAGATACTTGTCTTCCGCTGTGAAGTGTTGGATGCTCGGCCCCATTTCACCATATCTTTGAAGGTACTGCGTCAGTGTCGCGTTTGAGGCAATCGACTTGAAGGCGGTCTGCCAGAGATGGTGGTGTGTATCTATGAAACCTGGAGTGATGATTTTGCCGGTAGCGTTGACAACGTCAGTTCCCTCAGGATATGCAGAGGGCGTGATGCCATCATAGATCTGGGCAATGCGGCCATCCTGGACGAGAAGAGATGAGTCGTGCAGAACTTTGGTACGCAAGCTTCCCGTGTCGAATGATATTATTGACGCATGGGTGAGGAGGGTAGGGTTTGCGAACACAGTGCCAGTAATGGACAGAAATGCCATGGAGGCTGCAAGGGAAAATACACCGTACATGGTGGTATCGGTTGACAAGTCAAGAGCGCAGATTGCAAAGAAAGTATCGTAATGATACCACTCATACCGATTTATCCTCCTTCTACGAGCAAATCTCAGCGTATGTGCCAAGAGGCGGTGAGGCGCCCAGCTGAGGCGTACCCCAAGGGGCAGAGGGGTATATGCTTTGAATTTCTGACTGTTATGGCTCGGTATAGAAGGGTGCTTGACCCTGGATTGGAGCAACTGGCTTGAAGGATCCGAGTTCTGACTGGGGATACGTTGCCCGGCAGACCGCTGACACATTGTGGGACCACTCACGTGCAGTCAGGTCCCAATAGTTTACTAATCGTTTACCAATATATAATTATGCTTTCATCACATGACTGGGATATGCTGCAATCCTGGATACCCGGAGTTAGGAATAAGACTTGGCACGCTCGGATACTTGCCCTGAATGTGTTGTGCTGAAGCTAGCCGGATACGAAGCAGACGCGCGGCGACCCTTTCTACTCTTCCTGTTCTTCTAAAAACTCCACCACCGCTGTGTTCTGTTAGCCTGGCCATACGGGGGAAGGGCGATCAAGGACCTTTTCGGAAGTCCACGGGATTTTCGCTGATGACCCAATGGCCCGCTTCAATGTCGGTCAATTGAAATCGCGGGAAAAATCTGCCGATGATTGGCAGGGTCTCGTCGGTGATGTAGTGACTTCGCGTACCCCTTATGAAAAGGCTCGGTTTGGTGAATGTGTGCTCGTCCGGATTGGTAAAGGGAAAGTCTGCCATGTCGTCGAGGGCATAAGTCAGCGTGCGGACGGGTATCCTGAACCTGAGGGGCTCGGAGGGCGACGGCCGGACAAGATTGGTCATGATGAACTGCCGCACCGCGAGTTCCTTGGCGTACGGCTCCAATATCTCATCCGCCTCCTTATGGCTCATCACCCTGCCCTCCTCGACCCGCCGCATCCCCTCGACGTACTTGGGGAAGTCACTGGTAAGAGCGGCATCTACGGGCGCATTGTCGACGGCAATCATGCTCGCATACCGGCCCGGGTTTCGCAGTGCCATTGTCATCACCGTCTTGGCGCCCATCGAGTGCCCGATCAGAGTGACATGTTTCAGGCCATGCTGTTCTATAAAGGCCTCGGTATCTTCGGCGAGAACAGTGTAGTTGTGCGTCTTGTCGTGGGCGGATTCTCCGTGGTTGCGGAGGTCGACGGCGTAGATGGGACGGTGGAGGTCGCGGGAGAGGGCTCTGTGGGCGTATTAGTCATGCAAACGGCAATCACAAAGCTGGAAAAGCACAGCAAATGACAGACTTGCTGATGCTCCTGTGATTCTTCTTGTTGCCGAAGAGACCGTGTAGTATTAAAATGGGCGCGCCTGTAGCTTTTCCTCCGTTATTGTGGAGGTCGTATGCAAGCGCGAGGGCTCTGCAGCTGCTGCTGGCGTGGAAAAATCGCGTCCATTGGGGTGTCTGGGTGCGGCTACACGGCGGTGTCCAAGTGCTATGCTTTGGGTGGAACAGCGTCGCGCGGAGGGGCTGCAATGGCGTCGACAGCATGCGCATGGTGAGGTGTGAGGTTGTGACTCTTGCGGAGCTTCCGGAATCTTTCCGATCGCGGGAAGGCCTCGGCCTTGGCAAGGCCCTTGGATATATCGCCTGTGGACATAGCCGTAGCACTCGAAATGACAACTTTGGAACATTGTGATATTCGAATTACCAGCTTCGATACATGTGACCGAACCGAAGAAATCCGTGACAGGTTGCTTTTCTGCATGCCAAGATTACTCGGATTGCCGCTCTCGGCTGCGCACTTCAGGCTGTCAGCCGCATGTTCCTGACACCACAGTCGAGGTACCACGCTACTACAAGCAGATCGTCGAACGCTCATATAGACACACTATTGAACCTGTGGGGGAGTTTCCAGTGTACTCATCGTCATCATTTGCATTCTGTGGACCCGTGACACTCCGCCTTGCCTGTCTTCCTGTCACCCTTGACGACCGAGCTCGACGTGCACGTTTGGGAGTATATAGCATTCGAAAGTCTGTATACCAATCAGATCACGTGTAACGACGACCAAACTTACAGTCAGAACGTTTTCTGCGATATGAGCCGGAGATGGCTGAGGAAGTCTGGACGGGGAGAAGTGCCCAATGAATTCGCAACCAAGGCTCAATCGGAGTAGGTACCCATCTTGGCCATCGTTTGGGTGTATCGGAATTCTCTTGCTAATCCTTTGTCAGTCCTCCCCGTCCCCATCCCCCTCTTCCGGAGATGGCCTACAAGGGAAGAAAATTCCCTCAAATACCTGGCATGCCACCGTAAGACCCATTCCCCCGTCTCGATACAACCCTAACAACCATCAGCGAGGAGCTCCGCCCCTTCATCCTCCGCCTCTCAGTCGTCATCCTCCACCGCATGCCCCGTGAAATCCGCGACGAAATCTACTCCTTCCTCTGGGACGACGACAAAGTCGACAAAGTCAACATCGCCATGACCCTCCGCTATCTCAAGAAACCCGACGACCCGCTCTCCTACTTCGTCCCGCACATAGTCCGCCGTCGCTGGGTCGGCCACGCCACCGCCATCGAGACCCTGCAATGGCTCTGCGAGAAGACGACTCGGCTAAAATTGCAGTATGACCGTGTCGCTACGCCTATCGATGCCGCCATCCTGCGTTCGTTTCTGTCAGGTGACGTGTTGAAGTTGGGTGTCACAGTCGCCCAGTTTCAATTGCAGAGATTGAACATCCACATCAATCCCATATGCTCCTTCTTGCCCGGACGCCCCCAGACCCGTCTCACGAAAGAATGGCTGGTGGAACTCATGACGGCCCAACTCGTCGATCTGTCCAAGGCGAATATGAATCCGAAAGCGCGCGTGCACTTCCGCATCGATCTTTCGTCCACGTACGTCAATCAATCGCAAGAAGGCATTACGGAGACGAAGGAAGTTTTGAGAAGGGTTCAGCCTGCTATCGAGAGCTTGGAGAAGAATGGTGGAGGCATGGGTGTCGATGTTACGCTCAAGCAGTATTTCGAGAGTGGAGCGAATAGTGATAGTCGGACATTGAAGGTGGATTTTGGCATGTTGGAAATGGAGGGCGTGGTTTGGGAGAATTGGGTATTGGGGAATGCGGTGTATCAAAGGCGGCAGGGGAGTGGGCGGCAATGGTGAGGATAATTATATATTGGAGAGTGTGGTTTGTAACAGGAGAGCCGGGAAGGGGTCGTTGAGAAGGCTTGAACGATCACCCCCGTCCCTATATCAACTCCTAGGTAAATAGTTTTTACTGTTCATGCCAATCCAATCGCGTGACCCTGTTATGATTCAGAGTCCATATCCATATCTAGTTCCAAAAGATCAAGTAGCGGATATTGGGAGTATGCTTGTGGGAGGGTTGGTCGCGTTTGAACAGGAGTGGAGAGAGAAATTGGTTCAATGGGCTGATTTAAAGCCTAGTGACGATGATTTTACTGTCATTGCGTAGGGCATACTTCAATCTCCTGAAGTTTTGAATGCTACATAAAGACGTTGCTTGATTGGGCGAGAGTGCCGGCTGTGCAACACCGCCTCTAGGCAGGCGCATCAGGCCGAAGCTGAACATGACACCAAACGTCAACCTTCAAACACCAACACCGATTTTGATCTCACGACAAAGGGAATGGATCCCGGCACGGCCGTCGGTGTGGTCTCACTAGGACTGCAGGTGTGCGAGGGACTGCTCAAGTATTACCGCGCCTGGGAGGGTTATCAAGGCGACATTGAAGAGACGAACAAGGTTATCGTCAATCTTGAGAAGACATTCACGGTTCTCGCTGGCACACTGCAGAAGCAATCTCAGACGACCCTTACAGCCAATGTTGAAGATTGTCTCACGGCATGCAGAGATGGAGTCACGCGCCTGGAGAAGAAGTTGAAGAGGGTTCATAAAGAAACACCATCAGGGTTCAAGCAGAAGGCGCAAGCTATCGGGCTGCGTTCAATATACCCTTTCCGCAAAAGCACTCTGGAGAAACTGAAAGAAATCGTTCAAGAGCTGATGCAACATCTGGATTTGGCTTCGCAGCTGATCCTCCTCGATGACAGTAGTGGCACGCGAGAAACCACAGCCTCGGTCAAAATGACGGTAGACGGTATCGATTCCTTGATCAAAAAGCTCCATACCACGAGTTTAGCTACACAGCAACACGTAACAGCCACCGCAACCAATATTGAAACTATCTTGACCTCAGAAGAGACCAAAGCCCTCAATGAGATTCTACGTTGGTTAGCCGCGCCAGATAGGTCAGCTAATCACGAACAGGCACTATCGCAACACAAGCCGGGCACAGGGAAGTGGTTTCTAAACTCCGTTGAATATAATACCTGGTTTTCCGGTTCAGATCCGCTACTTTGGCTCCACGGGAAAGCTGGTTGTTGCAAAACGGTTCTTACTTCAACCATTATCGAGAATGTCTCCAACCAACTCAAGCGTCTTCCTGACGCAATCCTTGCTTACTTTTATTTTTCTTTCACGGATTCGGAAAAGCAGACCTATAACGGTATGTTGTTATCTATGGTCACCGAACTGAGTCGTAACCGTACCGTTCGCCCAACCCTGAAAGCAGCATACGACCAAAAGCAACCACAAAAGCCATCCTCTAGCAGTCTAGAAGGTATTTTGATCGATCTCCTCAAGACCCATCAGCATCAATACCTTCTGGTAGATGCCCTGGACGAATGCTCGGAAGAAGAAAGAGGCCAGGTTATGCAAGGACTCCAACGCCTCACACAGACATTGCCCAACATGAGACTTCTCATGGCGAGTCGAAAAGAGTCAGACATTGAAGATTTCATGTTGCAGTGGTGTGGGACTCGGGTAGCGGTGGACGAAGCGCGTGTGAACGAAGACATCGACATGTTCGTCAAGAATGCATTGCGTACCGATATAAAGTTGATGCGATTACCGGCTGCAACCAAAAAAGAGATCGAGGAAATGTTTCATCTGAAATCGGATGGAATGTACGTTCAAGTCCTTGTCGTTGTCCACGCAGTTCCCATCCATTAACATGTTGGACAGGTTCCGTTGGGCAGCACTACAGCTCGATGCTATCCGCAACCTGAAAATCCTACGCCCAACCTATATATCGGCTGCACTGCACGAGATGCCTCGCACTTTGGACGAGACTTACGAAAGGATACTGAACTCGATTGACGATCTTTATGTCCAAGAGGCACGAACGGCGTTGATCTGGATTGCATTTAGTCTTCAGCCGTTAACCCTTGAGCAATTAGCGGAGGCGTGCAGCATTCGTCTCGGCGAAACGAATAGTTCTCAGTTCGAAAACGCTGGCCCAGAAGCTCTTACTGGACTGCTCAGTGTTCTTTCTTCATTGGTCGTTGTCGAATATCCAAAGTATAACGCCTCCCGCCATCCTCTCAAATCCGGGCTTTTCGATCCCCCCCCCCTTGGTTCGTTTCGCCCACTTCTCTGTGCAAGAGTATCTTGTTTCGAGTCGTTTACATAAATCCATTGGCCGAGCATCGCAATACGGGATTACCAAACAGGAAGCAGATCAATTCCTGAGCCAAAGTTGTTGTACCTACATCCTTCACTTTGCGCAGGAAGAGAATATCAAAAACTGGATTATAATGGACCGTGGATATGAACTTACATTGGCTGCATATGCGGGATCTCCACGGACCATGTCCAACATAAATTTATTCTCTCAGTACACCCAACGAGCTTATCCATTGCTACACTATGCATGTCCCAATTGGTACAACCACCAATCACTGGCGGAAGATGACAAACCCTCTGAAAGGCCTCTTCAAAACAAAGTGCCGGAAGACGGGCAGGTGAGAGTCTCGTCGCCGTGTTCCCAACTCCGATTATTGTCCTGGTACGGCGGCACAAATGCGCTTTCTTGGGCGGCGTTTTGTGGACTACGACAAACAGTTCACTCTCTGTGTGATTTGCATACCGCACATAATATGAATAATGTGGACGACATATTTAGCACGGCACTTCGTGCTGCAGCGTATTGTGGAGATGAAGGAATGGTCGAATTCCTTATTGCAAGAGGTGCGCGCGTGTCCAAAAGGGCATACCGAGAACAGTACCCAGCAGACGATATTGCAAAACATAATAGGGATAGAACAACCGAAGTCCAGTGGGTCAAATGCGAAACAGCACTCCTGGCAGTAATCTGTGGTCGCGAATGCCGAAAACCCTTCAACCGAAGTAGACTGGGGGAGAGAGAAAGAATCTTGGAATTCCTCATTCAGCATGGGGCGGATGTGAACTGCGTCGAAGAAAGTGAATACAAGACTCCACTTAGAGCAGCAATAGAAGTGGGATCCTATGACATGGTTGAAATCTTGATCCGAGCTGGTGCTCACATAGATTCCTCTACCATAGTGTCCGTAGCAAGCGGGGGACTATCCAATTACCAAGAGGTACTGAAGTTGTTAATCAAAAACGGGGCTACCATTACTGCATGGGAATATTACAACGCTGTGCAGGGTATTCCCAGAAGAGAATCGAAATGGCAGCACTGGCCCGCCAGAGAGGATATTGCCGAACTGTTGGTTAGCAAAGATTGGGACGTTCTAGGGAAATCTGCTGTTCTGTTCACCGCAGCAGCGGCTGGCTACGAAAGCTTGACCAGATTGCTCATTCAGGCAGGGGCCAAGATCGATGAAGCTCGAGGACCGATAGAGCAGGTCACTGCAGGCACTTCCACTCAAGGCAATGCGCTGATGGTGGCCGCTCGCTACGGCCACAAGGACATCCTCTCACTTCTACTCAAATCAGGTGCAGATCCAAATGGGAGTTCCCAAGAGGCAGAGGGCACAGCTCTGAGCTGCGCAATACGTTTTGGCTTGGGCAGGTCTTGGGAAATTAGTATGGATATGGTGCGAACATTGATTGGAGCGGGTGCTGATATTCATGCAAAGAACGACGTGGCTCTGTACGACCCAATACGCACATTTACAGGTAATTGGAGTGACATTCCAATGGTCCGTTCATATCTGGAGAAGGGAGCAAATGTCAATGCGCAAATACTCCGGCAAGACAAGTCCAAGAACGTTGATCAAAGCACAAGCATGCTACCTTCCGCAGCACGGAGAGGATACACAGAAAGGGTTCAGCCGATTCTTGGATATGGCGCCGATGACGTCGATGACTACGACGGTGATAAACTCGTGAGCCAGGCTATCCTTTCAAAGAATCCAGCCATAGTAGACTTTGCCGTGGACTTGACAACGAATTTACGGACCATCCCAGCTCCTAAGATGTGTGCACTCCTTCTTGCGACTACTGATATACCCTTGTACAAACGGGATAAACAATTGATGTTGGGTTTCCTCCTAGATAAGATACTACGGATTCGGAGATCAGATGATACTATTTGGGACGACATTCTCAATAGCTCTACCATCGAGGCCCAAATGAAGGAATACTACACAATTGCACCAAAGATATCTACTCATCAGTTCAAAAAATGTATACATGAGCGGTGTACAGAGAACTCTTCTAGTGCCGTCGTTGGAGCCTAGCCTGTAGTATACACAAGGAATTATTTCTGCAATCTATATATGCATGATAGTGAACCTTGCTAACATGTTGAACTAACATACCTTTTGGGTCTTCTGTCGTACGCTAACAAGAACAGAGAGCAAGAGAAGGATTGCCTTTGACTGATGACACGACACAAAACTGCACGTCAAGGCGACAAGTACAACTGTAACCTCATGCAGCATCTACTTATCCGCTAGAGTTAGGATAATACAACCTTACGGGGTCAAAATACCTTAGATTTCTCATTACAAGGCGGCGAAGAGCTTCTTTGGGGCGCCGGCATTGTAAGTTCTGCCAGCAAGCATTCCTGTCACAGACACCACGTCTGCCGTGTAGAGTGAGAACGATGTTGAAACGATTTGGCACCTGAGGGTTAGGAATAGATAACTTTCGTGCGTTCACACAGGATTGCTCTCAATCACCATTAGAGCTTATTCTAACCTAAATTTCCTTTAAGATTGTGCGTACCCTCCTCTTGACTGTGTTCCTTTTCAGGGATTTAGGGTCTGTTGCGATAATATTTGAGTACTTCGTGATGCTGTCCAGGTGTACCTCTAGCAAGGGGATGTAGTCTTTGGTAAAACATTGTTTCTGTCCTTTGAGAAGACAGTAGTATCTAGTTTGTTAGGGGGGCTGATGACATCGCTGAGGAATATTGAGCATTGGGCTGTGAGGTTGAGTGATGCGACGCGACACGACGCGACCTTTAAGACCTGCGCGAATTGGCTATTCGGGGTGGGAGTTTCGCTGTTTGTTTAGAGCGGATTACTTTGGACGACACTCCCGATGTCTAGGCAGAAGAGCCCTCAGACTATGACCACCTGGTCATTAGAGGAGACGCGGCATTACACCACAGATAGATCCTATACACACGTGCTGATCTCCTCACGGTTTCAGTGGATGATGGACAGGCTGCCTATGATACCTGAGAGCGAGATCATGGTCGATGGCGACGGTGATATCAGATTTCTTCCCGACTTTACCATCGACGTTGTGGGCGGCCTCGAGGGCGAGCCTCTATCATACTGGCTGTTCATACGTGACATTGAGCTATTCCAAAACTGCTGCCTAAGGGGATTCAATTGGGACGTTCTGTCAGTGTTAGAGTTAGAGTTGATTGCCGAGATCATTGAGTATGATTTCGTTTCTCTAGCCCGCTTGATCACTGTTTACACATGAGAAGGACGCCAATCAACCGTGGACCACGCATTTGCGAAGTGTGCTACGCCCACTGCGAATACAGTATTTCGCACCTGCCGCGGCACTCCGAAACTGCTCTAGTGCCTTATAATGCATCTTGAGGAGGGTTTGGGGCTCTGCAACCTTCGAAATATTCTTTAGGATATGCCAAGTTAGGGATGTCCTATCTCCTTTTGCAACTACTAGGCACTTTCAATTAAAGCCGCCATGGGTACGAGATGAACATTAATAGGTTGTTTATTGTGTGTAGTCAAGGCTGGTGATCATATGAAGTTGCTAGATTTAATACCGCCATTCCGTGTTATTATTTCCTACAGGCTCTTTTGGCCGCTATCCGTTTCCCGGTGCCGAATCTAGCCAATGAACACATATTTCCTGGCACCGATGGCGAGCACGGTGCAATCTGCACCAGAGAACACGCGTTCATTGGCTGGTGCTATCCGCCAAAGATATACAGTCTCGAGCGGGAGGAGACGGCGCTCAAACTGGAGAAGAAGCAGGAGAATGAAGAGGCAAACGGGCTTTTGTGGTAAAGACGGGCGGAGTAAATGATTCGGTATCATCAGACAATCAACAGAGCTCCTGCCGTCTAACTTTGAGCGAGCGGCCACGTTCATGCTGCTCGACACGCTGCATCCATAGACGTTCTTTTGACTCTCGCTTGGTTGCTTCGAGGACTTGGGCTTCGTGAGAGATCACTCTGAGGATTTTGGTCTATTGACCATATACAACTATGGCAATTTTGACAACTAACGTTGCCAAATGATGCCTCAACAAATACTTGTGATATAGCTACACAGATCCTCAAAGTTTCACAGCCTGCTTCTACATAAGAGTATACGATGCGACGCAGCAGTCGCTTTGAAGATACTTGTGCAGCGTATCCCCTTCACCACCTAACTCATTGATAAGCCACTCCATTCTTACATTGTAGTCTTCATCACCCGTCGAGAACCTATCCCTAATACTCCACCACTGTGCCCACTTCGGTAACCATGCGAGGGTCTCCCAGTCGATAATTACGACTCTTCCATTCTCGCAAACTAGAATGTTCTCAGCTTTTGCGTCGATATGGGTAAGGACTGGCTGCTGAAGTTGCTTACTACAATCAAGTAGCTTGTCTCGGAACCCAGCTACAATAGCGCTGGTCCATTCCTTGAACTCGAGCTCCATACAATAAGAGCTAGCGACAGCGCTGAATTGCATTGAAGTTTCCATTGCTTCAACGAGCTCAGTGTAGTATCCGTAGGGGCCACCCCAACTAGCTTGGGGATTTCTAATCATAGGGGTATTTGGAATAATCCCCTGTCGCTCGATTCGGCCGTAATAACAGGGATCTGGCTGCGATACTGATCTCAAAGCCTTAAATTGAGCTGCTAGACGGTTCATCGCATCGTCGCGTTGATTCTGGCTAAGCCTAGGCCATGCCGCTGAAAGTGTATCGCCCTTGATATAGTCCATGACAAGATAGTAGCATTTATGTTTTTTCCAGTCAGGACCCTTACGCAGTGGATCAAAATTGTCCACACAATAGAATGCATGTATCTTTGGCTGTTCAAGGTCTGTTGCATGCTTTTGAAGCCATAGAAGATTCTCTACTTCCTATATAACGTTATTTGCTGCTAAAATGGAGTAACATAGAACTTACTTACCAAGAACGCTGAGGCTCTATAACCAACCTTTACTGCAAAATCTCCGACTCGAATAACATGTCGTATAAGAAACTTATCCTGTTGCTTACTTAGAAACTCTCCCTTCTCAACATCTGCAGGCGTAGGTATTCCAGGTGCTGGAAATCCGAAGAAAAGCTCTGGTTTGACGCAGTCCTTCAGGAATTTCCCTTGGCCGACCTTCTTATAAGCGAAGTCAAAGAGCTTTTGGAAATCCGTAGTTCCAAAGTGCTTCAGCGCGAGTTCCTTTTTCGAAGTCATCTTAACACTCTATATGCTACGAGCATTCTCGCACTCCTTGCATCTTAAATACATTTTCCATTTCCCGAGAATGGTAGACCCTAACCTTTGTCTGCCTTTGTCTTGAGTACGCCATGTGAATAACAAAGGAGACTATTCTCAGTGGAGAACATCTATTTTTGAGAATACCCCAATAAAGCCAACAAAGGATAAGTCAAAATGGAGATCTAGCTCTCTTTGTCTTACTTCAAATAAAAGCGCGTCGCCCAGTCTAAGTCCCCACAATGCTATTCACACTCACCCATTATGCCCTCCCCTTCCAAGCCTCCTCAACTAATACTCTAATAAAGCCAGCAAAGGAAAACTCAAAAAGGAGACCTGAGTTATCTTCGTCTTACTTCAAACGCACGCGCGCGTCGCCCATTCCGAGTCCCCACCATTTAGCGGTGGACACTTCTGAATATCCCCGCAGCCATCCAACACTCTTTAACTCGGTCCACCCAATCCCGGAATGCCTCAGGGGTATTGTCTCCCAGTGCTACCTGTGCCGCAAGGCGTTGTGCTTCAGTGTTCTTGCCCAACCATCCAAGCTCTGTGTAATTTCCAACAGGCGAGTCGTGAGTTGTAATACAGACGATGAAGTGTTGACCTTGTTGGGAGGCAGCTCGGTAGAGCTCGAACTGGGGAATCTCCTCTTGTGCAGGCAGAAAGCTTCCATGAATAGCAATGAATAGGCCTAAACTCGTGCTATATCGTTGTCGCGCAGTCATGACCAGATGTTTGAATGGGTTGTCGTCCGGGGCAGCTTTGACAGGGGGAATACCGACATTTTTGACGGGGGCAGCGCCGGCATCTTTGATGGGGGGAGTGCCCATGGGGGGAATGCCGCCTTCTTCTTGTCCTTGCATCTCTGATGTAGCTCTCTTCCTTTCTGGAATTTGAAATGACCAAATGGGTTGCTCGACCGATGAAGAAAGAAAGCAACTCTAATGAAATCTTAAGGTAAGTTGGAAGAAGCGGTGGCGAGAAGCAGGGTTTTTTATTTGATTAGAAAAGTGTGACACTGGCATGAGACGTTCTGGACAAGGACAAGACATGTTTGGGCGGCGATTGGGCGGCAATGTGTTTTACAAACCGTCACTTACGTTCCCGTGCGTTGAAACAAAGATACACTCGTGGAAACGCAATCACATGGACGAAAACAAGTTTTACTTTCGATCGTTCTGCTCTTTGAGAAAACACATATCGTGATTGCGGGTGGTCTCAATCTTGACCATTTCCGAGTAAATACCTACTGGGTGACAAATTCTGGCGGTGGCGTAGACGTTTCCGTGAGCGCCTAGTCAACGCTTGGAAGCGTGATTAGGTACATGTTTAGACATTGTCTCGCAGCTGGCGACAAGGGTTCAGGATAGACTAATTAGGGTTAACTAGCCCTTTATGTTCACTATTATCAGGCTTCCTCTCATCTCTTTCTATGCTTCTCCTGCCAGACTTCTAGTTAAATCTATTGCGGTGACACGCCGAGACAACTGCTCAGCAAACTCAGCCTCAGCCATCGTATGAGAGCCGGCTGTGAAGACTACTGGCTCCGTTGCGTGCGATAGGCAGTCATGGGTGATGAATCGGAGGTGGTGGGCCGCCGTTAGGAATGTCGTTTGGATTGGTATTGTTAGCTAACGTCACCAAAGCGTCTTAACACCCTCCTATATCAGGTTACGAAGTTAATTTAGATTGGCGATGTCCTACGCTATGCAACCTCTGCTTTCTCAGAAGGGTAATGGCTATCTGTGTTTTCCCTGATAGGTTCATTTACGACTTCTCCGCTTGCAGCTTTAATGTCGCTTTCTTGCGGACGTGGCTTGTTAGCGTATCCTGCCTCACGGGCACAGGGCCCTTGGTCTCAACCCTTTGGTCCCCATTAGCTTGCCCACCAATTTCTTCATGTGCTTGACTTCGGACCATCTCCGTTATTATTATTCAGAATTATTATATGGCAGCGAATATGACAATCTTCGCATTGATATATGTCTGAGGCTCCTTTCGTGGCAGCCACATGGGATGCCCCCATCTCTCTAGAGAGTGGTGAAAGAGGATATTAGGTTGCTTTGATCCCCTCAGCCCTACAGGCGTATATTTTAAAGGTGGTTAAAGCAACACAGGAAGTAACTATACTATTAGTAGGGAGGATAGGTATAGGATAAGTAAGGATTTAGTATTAATATTATAGCTAGTATTAAACTAGGTATATTAGGTATATAGCCTACCTAAGTTACGCCTTTAGCCTCTTATTATTACTCTTAATATTATCTCCTTCTATTTAAAAGAAATTTTTACTTTACTAGAAGGCTTTATAAAGATATATATCCCTTTTTAAGGGGACCTAATATATAAACTTATACTATATAAAGCTTATATAGTAAAAGTTAATTAATTCTATTACTAACTAACTAGGAAATCTCTTAGTACCTTTTCTTAATATTTAATATTAACTATAATACTCCCCCCCCTCCTTTAATATAAAATACCTTATTACCTATCTATTATAGTCCCTATTACTTTTTAACCTATTATATAAATATAATTAATTAATATAAGTAGCTCCTATAGCTACTAGAGTCTATTCCTAGGCTTTCTTTTACTAAGGCTATTAAGTAAGTATCTTTATTACTTAGTACCTTTCCTTCTCTTTAAGCTTTCTTTAGGCTATATAGGAGCTTTTCTTACTTAGAAATAAAGCCTTTATATTACTTATATATAGGTACTTTATATAAAAACTTATACCTATAGATAAGAATATTAAGTTATTATTTATCTGTTTTTAGAATAGAGATACTAAGGAAGTTATAGAGGTTATAGAGGTAAAGAGCTTTAATATCTTATTTATAGCTATAGAGGTTTACCTTAGTAATTATAATAATATTAAAGAAGCCTTTCCTATAAAGATAGCTATAAGGTTTACTATAGAAGAGTATTAGGTATATATTATTATTAATTATTTTAATAGTATTATAAATAGTTACTAGAGGGTAAATAGTAGTAGTTTTATTTTTATTATTATAGGATTATTAAGTTATTAGCCTATTAAGGATTACTCCTATAGTTTATCTTTTAGTATTTATTTAGCTTCTTAACTATATATATATTATTTATATAAAAGCTTTATTTAATCTATTATTATAATTAGTACTAGGTAGAGTACTATATACTATATATCTAAATACTTATTACTATCTATACTATATATATCTTTATAGTACCTTCTTAGTAAAGTAAAATCTTTCTCTAAATATAACTATTATATAGTAGAATATATTTAAAATATCTTCTAAAATTAAGTAAGTAGAGAAGAGGCTACTCTATATTCTTATTAAAGAAGTATTTTAAAAGCTTTTATTATTATAAAGGTATATCTATTAAGGTTTAAGAAAAGAGTTTTAGTTAGAACTTAATAAATATAAGCTCTTTATTAGGCTAGTAAATAGGGAGTAGTTAGGTTAAGGTTAGGTTAGCTTATATAAGACCTAGACCTAACCCTAACCCTAACCTATTTCTTAGTTATTAAAATAGGTTAGGGTTAGGGTTAGGTTGTATAGACTAGGCTAGTAAATAGGTTTATAGTTCCTATTAATAGGTTGGGGTTAGGTTGGGGTAGTCTAAGTACTAGGTTAGGGTTAGGGTTAGGTTATATAGACTATATATTAGGGTAGGTTAGGGTAATCTAAGTATAGGGTTGTAGTTAGGTTAGGGTAATCTAAGTACTAGGTTATAAAATAGGTTAGTAATTAAAGTATCTACCTTAGGATATTAATTAATATTAATACTATAATATAGGATATTAATTAATATTAAGGTACCTTTAGGATATTAATTAATATTAAGGTGCCTTAGGATATTGATTAATATTAAGGTGCCTTAGGATATTAATTAATATTAAGGTACCTTAGTGTCTATACGTAGATAACAAAGGGGTGATATATTGCCCTTATGTAGAGTTATATAATCTTATTATATAACGCCTATACAAAGGCTTAGTAGGGAGTTATATACAAAACCTCTATCCTAGCTATATCTAGATAGATATGAATAATACTACAATCTGATTAAGTATTACCCCTATTAAGCCTGTACCAATACATATATATAGAAGATGGATTTCCACCTTTACGCTTGCGTACCTTATTATATACCTATTACACCTTATAGAAGGAAGTCTATTCAATACTAATTAGTGGTTAATTAACTTCAACTGCAAATTAGCAAGAGTGAAGACAGAGTCTTATCCTGGTGAATTAATAAGGACCTTTATTTTATTACCTATTAAGCCTACTAAACTAGTATATATAATAGAGAGATTAGATTGTATACTAAACTAGTGTATAGGAAGATAGTACAAATTGTATAAAATGAAAACCTTGCTATATAAACAAGCTAACGGCATAAAATAATAATAATACTATTACTATAATAGTAAGCCCTAATGTAACCCCTGATATAACTACCCTACGGCCTACCTCTAATAATAATAATAAGAAGGATAACATAACTGGTAAGTAAGCGGGCTAGGCAAGCAAGTGGGCTACCTCATCAACTTTTTGCAACGTGTCACCTATTAACTACAATGGCTCTACCAACTACAACTTAACAGCCCTGCAACGAAGTAGATATCCTCCTAGCTATCTTAGTAATTAATCAGAAACAGATTTAGAGTAAATGAGAGGCTGGATGGATATATAATGTCCCCCAAATAACACTATAATAATGACGCGACGGAATTGCTACACAACGCAATTATAAGCCTAAATCAAAGAAGCTTACTAAGCTAGAAGAGGAGGTTATTATTGGATATATACTTGACCTAGATTTGTGAGGCTTTTCACCCTCTCTAGGTGCTGTACAAGAAATAGCAAATAAGCTACTTACTGAGCGCAGCGCTAGCTAGGTAGGCAAGAAGTAGCCTAGGAACTTTGTTAACTAAATAGAAAGCCTTACTACATGATTCAATCAACTATATAATTGACAGAGAGCTCTCTATAAGGATCCTAAGACTATTAAGGCCTAGTTTAAGCTTATACAGCGTACTAAGGCGCAGTATAGTATCTGTAATAAGGATACCTACAACTTTAATAAAGCCAGCTTCCTTATAGGCAAGATATTGCCTTACCTTATTATTACTAGCTCAGAGAGATACAGCTGGCTAAAGGCTATACAGCTAGGCAATCATAAGTAGGTTAGTGTAATCTAGGGAATCAACGCTACTAGATAGCTAATCCTACTGTTCATTATCTTCGTAGGCTAGTACCACCTCTCTGCCTGGTATGAGGGCAATAATATACTACGTGATTGGGCTATTGCAGTTAGTGATAACAGCTGGATAACTAATGAGATAGGAGTTAAGTGGCTGAAGCACTTTATTAAGCATATAGAGGGTAGGAAGGTTGGGGCATATTAGCTGCTTATCTTTAATGGCTATAAGAGCCACTACTTGCTCAACTTCTAAGAACTCTACAAGGAGAACAATATCTATACTCTCTATATACTACCTTATTCATTGCACCTCCTACAGCTACTTGATATAGGCTACTTCTTACTACTAAAGTATAGGTATAGGCATTAGATTAAGAGCCTGATCTACAACAGCATCAATTATATCACTAAGCTCAAATTCCTACCAGCCTTCCGCGCTGCCTATAATTAGGTAACTATAAAGGACAATATCTGCGCAAGCTTTCAAGGTGCTGGCCTAGTCCCAATTAATCCAGAGGTGGTGATATCTAAGCTTGATGTGAAGCTTCGTACGCCAACACCACCTACGCTGGAGGCTACTACCTAGGAAGCTAAAACGCCTAGCAACGCGCTTGAATTAGAGGCTTAATCAACGTTAATCTGTAAGCAGATACAGAGGCATCAGAGCTTATTACCTACCTCCATTATTGCAGCGCTTAATCAGCTCAAAAAGGGCGCTGAGGTGATAGTGCACTCAGCTGTGCTCATGCACGAGTGGATTACAAGTCTTGAGAGAGTAAATAAGGCTACTATAGAGCGTAAACAGCGTAAAAAGAGGTAGATCCAGAAGCAAGGCACCCTAACAAAGGCAGATAGAGAGGATATTATTGCTCAAAAGGAGGTAGAGCAACAGCTAGAGGAGGAAAAGCGTTAGAATAGGGTGTAATTAGGTGTAAGCTGGCAGGCTTTAGCACGCTGCACACGCTGCAGAGAGACTGGCTATAACTTATAAATATGTAAGAAGCATGCTTTAGATACTACTTGATCTAGGATAGTTACTATATTAATATTATCTTGTTACATTGTTGAGATAGATCGCTGCAAAGGTGTAAAAAGTTAATGAGGTGGCCCACTTGCTTACCTGGCCTGCTTGCTTGCCGGTTATGTTACACCTAAGGAAGAGTCTAAGTATATTAATATATACAAAGATATAGCAGAAAGCCTTAATATTACTAAGAAGATATTAAGAGGTACTATGTAACTATAATACTGGATAGATTATATTAATATAGATAATAACCTATTAAATATCTAACTATCCTTATACACTAGATACACACTTATTAACCTTTGTATAATAACTACTATAGGTAAGAACACCCTATAAGCTTTTATAGAAGATTTTAGAGGATAGAAGAGAGAATACTTCTTATAGATGAATTATATAATTAGATAGGAACTAAAGATTACTATAGAGAAGAAAGGGGTATATAGCCTAAAGGGAATAATAGATAATACTACTATAGAGCTATATAATATGTTATAAGGAGATACAAATATAATCCTACCTAATTATTAACCTGCTATACTTATAGTACCTTTGTATATACCTAAACTCTATATACCTAAACCCTCTATACCTTTATATAAACTTACCCCTATAGGGATACCCTAAGGATTACTATATA
>ML977698.1:21303-43455 GCA_010015725.1 Amniculicola lignicola CBS 123094 | reverse complement strand
AGCTGAAGAATATAATACTAGGAACTTATATAACTTCTAAATCTATAGGAATATTATATATTAGAACTCTATTAAGTGCAAAAGAGTTATACAAAGTGTACTTGCTAGTAAACTATATAGTATAGTTAGTAGTTTTAATAATACTATTACCTTAAGTTCTATACTTCTCCAGATCACATAAACTCTAGATCTACCCCCTATTCTAGTTGTAATATACACAGATTTGAAATCTCTGTATAATTACCTTATTAAACTTAGCACAACTAATAAGAAGAGGCTTATAATTAATATTATGTCCCTTTAAGAATTATATAAGAAAAGGGAGATTACTGAGATCTACTGGATTAATAGAAAGGATAATCCTACTAATATATACATAAAGAAGAGTCTAAACTCTACCCTAGAGACCCTTGTTTTAACTAATAAGCTAAATATTAAGGTTAAAGTATTAGTGGACTAAACTAGCCCTGTATAGAGCTTATAGCTCTACCTATAGTATACACTATATATATTTCTTATATTTATAGTTATTTTGTGTATATCTTTTATTTATTTCAGACTATAATACTTACTAAAGTTACTTATTTATATATATATATATATATTTTTATAGGAGTAAATATTTTTATTAAAAAGGCAGATTATAAGATCTATATAGAGGAACTATAAAGTTTAACCCCTATTTAATCTACCCTAGAGAAGAAACCCCTACCCTATATATCTAGGAAGACTAAATTAGACCTTATACTTGTAATAAGTACTATAGCTTATCTATATATAACAACTATATAAACCCCTCTAGAAACTAGCAAGAATAATATACTAAGTGAAGGGAGAAGGCCTATAAGCTGAACTACACTTATAGGGATAGTTAGTTAGAGTAGCCTAACTATATAACTAGACTAAAACTGTACAAAAGTAGCCTTTGCGCTAAATAATCTTGGCAATAAATTTATGAAGATTAGTACTAGCATTAAGTATAACATTAATGTTATACAATGGTATAGCTGTTATATTTACTTTATTAGCCTATAACAAAAGTTAACCCTATATTATATAAGGACAGGAAAAGGAGAAGAACTTACGTTAATAGTAAGTGCCTATATAAGTATATTATTACTAGCCTGTCTAGTAGGAAGGGTTATATAAATTTAATTATTAGTAAGTTAAACTATAAGAAGATTACCTATAGGGCTAGTAGGGATAAGCTACTAGTTGGCAGGGAGCTGCTAGTTAGTAGGAATAAGAGCTATTATAAGAGATTTCAAAGTTCTACTAGGGGTTAGTATATTATACAAAAACTTAGAAAGGAAAAGGCCTATAATTATATATTAAGGATTTTAAAATAAGGATAAAGGAAAGAGGAACAAGAGAGGTCTTAGAGGGGATTATATATAGAGTACACCTCCATTTATACCTTACTACTCTGCCTATATCTCTATATACTAGAGTAGGCTAAAACTACTCTCTATTAGTATCTTCTGTTTATATAAGCATTATAATACTATAAGATACAGCCCTAGTATTATTATAATAAACCCCCAGCAAATGCTACTATCGTGTAACATTACTCTTAATTAACTAATAGATACTAGCTAATAGTACCTGTAGAATCCCTTAGTGTAAATACTATATATTAATAGCCTTATTACTGCAAGATTGGTACCTAACTACCTATAGAGAAGACCTATATAGACTAATAGAGAAGGCCCTAATAGGAATACCTATTATATATAACAATACTAGAAGGGGTAGGGAAATATATAATACTAGCAGTATCTTAGGATTACACAGTAATAAGGATCCTAAGAAGGGGAGTTAAAAGTTAATACTATAATTATGTAAGTAAATATTAGGATATAGGGGAATTATATAGCTGGGACTATTAAGCAAGTAACCTAAAAACAAAAAGTTACTAGTGTCTATATATAGATAACAAAGGGGTGATACATTGCCCTTATATAGAGTTATATAATCTTATTATATAACGCCTATATAAAGGCTTAGCAGGGGGTTATATATAAAACCTCTATCCTAGCTATATCTAGATAGATATGAATAATACTACAATCTGATTAAGTATTACCCCTATTAAGCCTGTACTAATACATATATATAGAAGATAGATTTCCACCTTTGCACTTATATACCTTATTATATACCTATTACGCCTTGTAGAAGGAAGTCTATTCAACACTACTCCCTATTTACTAGCCTAGTATAGACTATATATTAGGTTAGGGTTAGCTTATATAAGACCCCCCCTAACTTAGCTATAATAAAATACTATAATATTAATAAGGCTATTAATTATAATATTAATTAATATCCTAAGGTACCTTAATATTAATTAATATCCTAAACTATATTAATATCTTAATATTAATTAATATCCTAAGGTACCTTACTATTAATTAATATCCTAAGGTACCTTAATATTAATTAATATTATAAGGCACCTTAATATAAATTAATATCCTATATTATAGTATTAATATTAATTAATATCCTAAGGTAGATACTTTAATTACTAACCTATTTTATAACTTAGTACTTAGATTACCCTAACCTAACCTAATATATAGTCTATATAACCTAACCCTAATCTTAACCTAGTACTTAGACTACTCTAACCTAACCTTAATCTATTTACTAGCCTACTCTTTATAAGGCTTTACCTATAATAAGTTCTACTTTAAGTTTTACTTTAGTATTATATCTAACGTACCTAGTAAGCAAGTAGGCTAGGTAAGTAAGTAGGCTACCTTATTAACTTTTTGCGACATGTTACCTATTAACTATAATAGCTCTACTAACTACAACTTAATTGCCCTATAATAAAGCAGATATCTTCCTAGCTATCTTAGTAATTAATTAGAATTAGATCTAGAGTAAATGAGAGGCTGTATAAATCTATAATATCCCCTAAATAATAGTATAATAATAATGCGCTAGAATTACTATATAATATAATTATAAGCCTAATTCAAAGAAGCTTACTAAGCTAGAAGAGGAGGTAATTATTAGATATATACTTAACCTAGATTTGTAAGGCTTTGCACCCTCTCTAGGTACTATATAAGAAATAGTAAATAAGCTACTTACTAAGTGTAGTGCTAGCTAGGTAGGTAAGAAGTAGCCTAGGAACTTTATTAACTAGACTATAAGCCTTAAGATATAATATAATTAACTATATAATTAATAGAGAGCCCTCTATAAGGATCCTAAGACTATTAAGGCCTAGTTTAAGCTTATTATATATATAAAGGCTGAGTATAGTATCTATAATAAGGATATATATAACTTTAATAAAGCTAGCTTCCTTATAGGTAAGATATTACTAGCTTAGAGAGATATAGCTAGCTAAAGGCTATATAGCTAGGTAATTATAAGTAGGTTAGTGTAATCTAGGGAATTAATGCTACTAGGTAGCTAATCCTACTATTTATTATCTTTACTGGCTAGTACTACCTCTCTACCTAGTATAAGGGTAATAATATACTATATAACTAGGCTATTATAGTTAGTAATAATAGCTGGATAACTAATAAGATAGGAGTTAAGTAGCTAAAGTACTTTATTAAGTATATAGAGGGTAGGAAGGTTAGGGTATATTAGCTACTTATCTTTAATAGCTATAAGAGCTACTACTTACTTAACTTCTAAGAACTCTATAAGGAGAATAATATCTATACTCTCTATATACTACCTTATTTATTATACCTCCTATAGCTACTTAATATAGGCTACTTCTTACTACTAAAGTGTATATATAGGTATTAGATTAAGAGCCTAATCTAAGACGGCATTAATTATATTACTAAGCTTAAATTCCTACTAGCCTTCTATACTATATATAATCTATTAATTATAAAGGATAATATCTACATAAGCTTTTAAGGTACTAGTCTAGTCCTATATAATCTAGAGGTAGTAATATTAAAGCTTAATATAAAGCTTTATACACTAATACTACCTATACTAGAGGTTACCCTATAGGAAGCTAAAATACCTAGTAATATATATAAATTGGAGGCTTAATTAATAATAATCTATAATTAGATATAGAGGTATTAGAGCTTATTACCTACCTCTATTATTGCAGCACTTAATTAGCTTAAAAAGGGTACTAAGGTAATAGTATACTTAGCTATACTTATACATAAGTAGATTATAAGTCTTAAGAGAGTAAATAAAGCTACTATAGAGTATAAAAAGTGTAAAAAGAAGTAGATCTAGAAGTAAGGTACCTTAATAAAGGTAGAGGGAGAGGATATTATTGCTTAAAGGGAGGTTAAGTAGTAGATAGAGGGGGAAATGTGTCAAGGTAAGGTATAATTAGGTATAAGCTAGTAGGCTTCTGCGCGCTGTATATACTGTAGAGAGACTAGCTATAACTTATAAATATATTAGAAGTATACTATAGATACTGCTTAATCTAGGATAACTACTATATTATATTATTTTGTTGTATTATTGAGGTAGATTACTACAAAGGTGTAAAAAGCTAGTAGGTGGCCTGCTTGCTTACCTGGCCCGCTTACTTGCTAGGTACGTTAACTTTAGTTCTATAGATAACTTTAGTATTATAAAATCTTAACTTTAGTATTCTATAGCTAGTATATAGCTAGTATATAGCTAGTATATAGCTAGTGTATAGCTAGTATATGGCTAGTATGTGGCTGGAAGCCTACACTTGTCTGATTGGCCGCAACCTTGCACGCCTGCGCACAAGCTATACGTGTATAGGGTAGAACGCCTGCGTATATATAAGTGCCGGGGCTCCGAATATAATTTGCCGGAGTTCTGTTTAATGCTACGCTACTTCAAACTTAATAACGATAACAGTCTTTACTACCTTAGACCTCCTTTGTATTCGGTTCGCTCTGGATCTGTATATCTGTCGTCACCATGACATTCGTGTCCTCCAGCGGAATGATATTCTCCGTCGAGTCGTCGAGGCGCTGCTTCCTGCTCTGGCGAAAGCCCGAGATGGAGTTGCCCAGGCGTTCGTTGGAGCTCGAGTCGAACGTCGACGTATTCTTGGACTTCCAGCGCTTGTAGAGGGTGTAGGTGAAGGGGAGACACACGGAGATGAGGGCCATGCCGGTTTCGAACATTGTCCAGTAGAGGCCGGCTGTTAGGGTGACTGTTTTCACGTTAGGTGGGTTTGTTGATGTGGGTTTGGGGGTTTTCGTGGGGGTTGGTAAGTTGATGGGGACTTACGAAGATCGGCGCCTGTTCCTGATTTTGTGTAGCCTACGCGGATGTTGTGGACTACGCGGATGAAGAGAACCATGCGAGTAATTGATGCTGCGACAGTGCTGCAGAGAACGTCAGTCCGAGATAATTTCTTTTTTGGGTCTTGAGGGTACTTACACTGCTCCAACGCAGAAAACAGCTAGGACACCGAGCTTTCGAGTCGTGGACATGTGCAGGTTCCACACCTAATCTAAAATCAGCCACTATTTCAAAATCGGCGAGAACTGACGCAAGTCTTTTTGTCTTGGAGAGGAGGCACGAGAATGACTTACCAACGGCATGGGGAAAACGAAGATGAGGATATCAAGGATACAATCAGTGATAGCAAGCCAGAAGTTCACATCTATAATTCTCTGACAGCTTCGCTTGAACGTCGCCAGATTGGTCCACAGATCTGCAAAGTGCGTGCCGCACGCGAACATGAAGTTGGAGAAGAATCCCAGGCCCCAGAGCGTGCAAAAGACAATCAGGATCCAGACCAGCCATTGCACAACCGGTCTCATCGGGGTAACGAAGATACGGTTGTAGAAGAGGAGGAAGCTGAGCTTCACGAATGTGACTGCGAGGCAGTGCATCATTTCCAGCGAATATTGCACCTGCTCATCGTGGACGACATGTCAGGTACTGTTCTTCCAAATAACTTGGTAGCGTAAGAAGTGGGCTATAGAACGTACCTGGCGATACGCCGTGATTTCTGGCGCCACGAACGTTGGCAGATCTTTTGGATCTTTCGGCTGAGGCGCTGGATACGACAGCCCTCTCTTGGAAACACCTATCCCATCACACGTCAGTATCCTCTCATGTCATGGCCAGCAGTACTCGGGCCCAACGGTTCTTAGTCAGAAAATTTTCGATCAAAATTGCCCGTGCGAAGCACGGGCCTACCACCCCAATGCAATTTACTAGCCCAATGCAAAATCTATCCTATCCACTACCGCAAATCCACCACCACGCAATATTTTCAATATCTGAAAAAGCCAAAATGTTCTTTACAATGGCCCCAGGCGCTTCTAAAATCTTAAAATACCATACGGACGTAGCGTTGTTAAAAGATCACGCGGCGCAGCTTCACACATTCACTAAGCCTAACCTGCGATCGTACGCAGAGCTCCACAATCTGCTATATTATCGCCTTTGATGCGCGTATCTTGAGCTGCCTACACAAGCTGATAAAAAGCCTTTAAATTACCGCCTATCCCCTAAGCAGGACCTTGCCCTCGAGCGATACCTTGACGCGATTGATGCTATTGGATATAGTATACACCGTGGCATCATTGCTAGCTAGGCCTACGCCCTGCTTAAGGAGTCGTACAATAGTGTAGATAAGGCGCCAAAGCCGCTAGGAGTTAATTGGGCACAGCGCTGGCTCAAGAGGTATCTAAAATACAACCGTGTAAAGGCAAAACCAATAGAGATCCAGCAGAAGCTTGCACAAGAGCCGGAGGCACTCTAGGTATAGTTTAACAGCCTTAAAAGCTTCATTGATAAGCTTAGGATACTCCCTAGAGATATGTACAATATAGATAAGACTAGCTGTTAAATTAGTATTGCTATAAGCCAATACGTATATACAAGACAAGGGCGGCAAGTCTTTATCCCTAATACTAACAACTATAAGCTTATTACCCTCATAGAGTGTATTAGTGCTGATAGCGCCTCTATTACTCCTATAGTAATCATCAAGGCACAATCCATAATGGAGCACTAGATATCTAATCTACTAGATAACTACCTTATCTCTGTAAGTGATAGTAGCTATATGAATAATTCTCTTACACTCAACTAGCTAAAGCACTTTGAAAAGATAACAAGGAGGAGGTAGGTAGGCATATAGTGATTGCTACTTATTAATAGCTATAGATCTTATAATACTAAGCAATTTGCAGAGTTTGCAGAGAAGCATAAGATATAGCTGTTTACGCTACTACTATATACAACCTATATCCTTCAGCTGCTCAACGTAGGCTGCTTCCAGCTATTAAAGTAGTATTAAGGCTCCTGCTTAGATTGGGCTGCTTACAGTAGGTTAAAAGATATTAATAAAGCAGATTTTATGGCTACCTTAGAGCAGATCCAGCGCCAAACCTTTACCTATAGCACTATTTATAGTAGATAGTAGCACTGTAGCCTTACGCTATTTAAGCCAGATACTATACTTAGCTAGCTAAAACAGCAGGAGGATTGCAGTGATAACGAGTGTAAGTACTCTCCTATACTACCGCTAGCAGCTGTTAAATGTACTATAATACTAGAGATCCTATCCTCTCTGCTACTAGCTGCCTTATTACTAACCCTAATACCTATTATAAGCTTCTACTGCGTTAAAATTAACCTAGTCAATGCTATACTTGTATACCGGCCGCTGTAAGTAGACTAAACGCTAGAGCCTAATAAACCTTACCCTAGTGATACAGCCTAGTATATACTAAAAACAGTTTAACAGCTTTATATGCAGGAGCTATTTATCTAGGTAGTACTTTATAAGTACCTCCCCTATAAGGTTGCTGCTAGCGTAATTAAGTACTAGCGCAGAGTCTCAGCGCTTACTTACATAGTGGAGGGCTTAAAGAGAGAGCTTTGTTGTACAGAGGCTACTAAGATTACAAAGGATAAGCGCCATTATTACAAATGTTATACCCTTAATGCAAAAGGTGGCCTAATATACTCCTAGGATATACGCTATATAGTACAGTAGTAGTAGATCAACGATAACGTACGCCTTAAGAGTAAGCTTGCCACTTAAAAACTGCGCAAAATTACTACTATTGCTAATAAATATAAGCGTATATTACCCTTAATATACAACTATAGTAGGAAGTATTACAAGTGTGCTGCAGGAGGTATTATTATTATATAAAACGTTGTATAATAGGTATATACTAAGGATAACAAGGCTTATAATACAAAAGCTATAAGCTATCTCAATTACCTAGAGAGGCCTTATACCTCTTAATTGCGTAATATAATAAACAATTATACATACGTAGTTTAGGTAGCTAGAGAGGTACAGCGCCTTGTTAATCTATATCTTAAGCTTGTAGCTTAGCTTAAGTAATAATAAAAGGAGCAAGCTTAACTATAGGTAGATCTATAGACGTAATCTCTATATATAAAGGCTAAGAACAAGTTATAGGAGCTACTAACTCAGGAGCTGCCAACTCAGGAGCCTGTTGAGATGGAGGATGAGATAGATGAGATAAGCCATAAGGATAGCAATTTGGAAAGCCTTACAGCGGCCAAATACCTCCAAAACAACTAGGGACTTCAGTAACTATGTATATTACAATTCTACAACTTTTTTGTATTAAAAACAATAAGGTATTAGCTAATAAATTGCAACGTAGGATAGATTTTGGATAGATTTTGCATTAGGCTAGTAAATTGCATTAGGGTGGTAGGCCCGTGCTTCGCACGGGCAATTTTGATCGAAAATTTTCTGACTAAGAACTGTTGGGCCCGAGTAGTATGTGCATTTCAGAAAAGACTCTATGTACTATACCATATTTCATCAGCTTGTGCACGTCCCTGGCTCGTGCACGATTTTGCCGATTCCTGCCCACATTTCAATATAGCTCTACACCACTAATATACACCCTATGGAGGCTGCACTAGAGTTGTTGAAATCACTGAAGCCTGGAGAATCCCTGAATTATACTAAGATTGCAAAAGAGTATAGCGTTGATTAATTGCTGCTGTTAAAGCGTTACTGGGGCAAAATTGGTACCTATGAAGAGAAGGCTGATAAAATGCAACTCTTAAGTTCTACAAAGGAAACAGAGCTTGTAAAGTATATTAATAAGCTCTATATATAAGGCCTAGCACCTACAAGGGAGATAATAGGGAACTTTGTAGCAGAGATTGCAGGAAAAGAGCTAGGAAAAAACTGGGTTGATTGCTTTGTTGCCCGGCATCACATTAAGCTGGCATTGTACTAGACGAATGGAATAGACTCTACACGCTACAGAGCTGATTCAGCCTTTAAATATAGTCTCTATTTCAAGCTGCTACAAGCGAAGATCTCTCAGTATAATATAGAGCCTTGTAACACGTACAACATAGATAAAAAGGGCTTCCTTATTGGTGTACTCTCTAGGATAAAGTATGTATTCTCTCAACGTTAATATAAGCTAGGAGGGATGAAACAAGTACTTCAAGATAGTAATAGAGAGTGGATAACGCTAATTACTTGTATCTGTGTAGATAGTAGCTCTCTTACACTAGCGCTTATCTATTAAGCTCTCTCTAGAAATATACAAGATATATAGCTTCAAGATTTTAACCCAGCAGAACACAAAGCCTTCTTTACTTTATTACCTAGTGGATGGACAAACAATGAGATAGGGCTAGCATGGCTTAAACAGGTGTTTAACTGTGAGATGAAATCAAAAGCTTAATAATCATATCGCCTACTTATCCTTAATGGCCACAGCTCGCACGTCTTAATGGAATTTATTAAGTTCTGTGATAAGAACCAAATTCTACTTGCTATATACCCTCCCTACGCAACCTACACGCTACAGCTACTTAACGTCTCTATGTTTAAGCCTCTATCAGCCGCGTATACACATGAACTCTCTGCGTTTATATATAACTGCTAAGGCCTCTCAGCAATTATAAAAAGAGACTTCTTCTAGCTATTCTACAAGGCCTGGCACACAGCCTTTCAAGAAATAACAATTCTGAACACTTTTAAGGTCACTGGACTCTCCCCATTGAACCTAGAGGCTATACTCAAAAGATTCATAATATCAGAGACTGAGAGGCCCTCATCAAGCGAAAGCTCTACTTCTGTACTCAGTGCTTCAGACTGGAGGAAGATTGAGCGACTTCTACGCAACGCAGTACATAATATTTATAATCAGCAGTCTCAACAGCTCAGTCACTTAGTTCACGTGATTGCAGTCAAAAATCAGCTTCTTCAGCATGAAAATGAGCGACTTTGAGAGGCTCTTGTGAATGAGAAGAAGCGCCGTCAGCGTAGCAAGCCTCTTTTACTTCAAGCTCCAGAGGAGTATAGTGGAGGAGCTATTTTCTGGTCTCCATCCAAGGTTTAGGATGCCCGGAATTGCTAGCACCAAAAAGAGCTTAACAACCAGCTTCAACAAGAGCAAAAGTCTGAAGAAACAAAGCGCAGAGAGCAGAAAAAACAAGATAAAGCTGCTATGCTTGAAGAGAGGAAGCAACAGAGGCGGGTAGCTAAGGAAATCCGCCTCCAAGAGCAGCGGGAGAAGGCCGAGAAGCGTGAAGAAAAGAGGGTTGCGTGCCAAGCTGAACAACAACTCCAAAAAGATATAAAATCATCTAAAAAGGGTAGCCAGAGTAGAGCAAAGGCTCCTTCAGCCTCTTGTCAATCTTCTTACGAAATAGAAGCAATTGATGCTGCTCAATCAACTGTGCAAGGTGGGGTGCCTGCAGTGGAGCCATCAACACGTACCCGCAATGTACGCCTCCCACAGAGGTATCGCATGTAATTTAGATAGTTCAAATTATTGATTGCCTACACAAGAGCTCTACTCCAAAAAATCTCGTGATAATACAATTACTATAGAGCTCTACAGTTTCAAAAGTATTGAGGTGTCGGCGGCCAAAAACGTGCACGAGCCAGGGACGTGCACGAGCTGATGAAATACGGTATAGGAGACACACACCCATCCCCGTTGTGAAAAGCTAAGACGCGAACTCGAGTCAGCTCTATGCTCTGGTATCTTGGTGAGGCTGATGATCGTGATTTCTTACCAAGGCTGGAATAGTCAGCCAGTCTTCAGCGTAGTACCCCGCTCGCTGAACATGCTTCGAGTAAAACCGCAAGCCCACCATAACCCCCCCAACGAGTGGAAATACGATACCAGCAGCAACCGTGGCTGCTGGCGTCGGTGGTACCACTCCCTGCGACATTCTGATTCGTCCGTCGCGGTCAGCATCTGCTGTCCTTCTTATTCTGTTTGTTCTTCGTCGTTCGCCTGCTCTCACCGGGGGCGACGTGGTGGCTGGATGTAGGAAAGGGTTGAAGATCTAGTTCGGTGGGGACCACGTGGATATCCGTGATTTGGAAAGAAACCAGGCAAATCGCCGAGAGGTAGGGAAGAGCGAAGATTCGAAGATAGGACTGTGGTTGATTGGGTTGAAATGGCGTTTCGTGGTCCGTCCTGTGTTGGTGGTTTCCGGGTCATGTCTCACCGTTTGCTCATACGCCGCATGACCGCATGTGCCCATATTCCGAGCCCAAACGCACTACTGAGGTTACAATCAACGTTCCATGCAGCTCCCTTCTAGACGGAATTTCTCGCATGCAGTGAACGGGAGGGTGTGGGGCGGGGCGAACGTCGCTTCGGGCTACGAGAGAGATTTCACCCAGGAGGGGGATATTGGGACGTCTCTTTTCCGCGTCCAGGTAACCTGTCGATCAGTACGCACTCCGGATCCCATCTCATCTGTCAGGCCCCAGGAAAGACAAACCTTGTGTCGAAGCCTAGAACCACTAAGAGTGAGCCAACACGGCACAAGTGGTCCCGTCCCGCCTCGGCGTAGGAATCTCACATGCAGGCGGCGTCCTTCTTTCCATTCTCGAATAGGCTGGTAGGAATGCATCTGCTATTTCATGCTCAGGGGTCTGCGTATCGGAAATGCTGCAGATACAACCCGTTCTAATATTTTCACTGAATAATGATAGCACCGTCCACCAACCAGCGAGTCCCTTACTCCCCGGGCAGTACATCCCGAAGGACCCATGCCGGCACTCACTCGCAGCGGTTTTACTTGTATTGGAAGGATTTTAGGTCCATCTTCATGTGTATAGACCCATTCGGCAATGGAAGTAGGCAGGTCCGGACCTACATACTCTCGTACTGGCATGGATTCCCGAAAGTAGCACCGGATTCGGTGAAACCGTAGGATACAACAACGGACTTAGCAATAAATCTACAGGCACTTTATGATCTAGGAAGGCACAGAGAAATCGGTTCTGCGAGACCTGGGGTAACCTTGTTGGTCCCTCAAACTGTGCGGGTGACGCAAATATTGGGAAACATTAAACAATGTCTATGGCAAATGCTCTGTCCAGGAACGCGACTCCTTTTCTAACGATGGGTGTGGGTGTGTGAACTGAGCGAACAGCAGCGAAACTCGTGACACGTTTACAAGACAAGCTTCCTGCGGCCATCTCTGGCACGCTTCTTGTTCTCTAGCATGCAAAGAACGAGGTAGAGGACACTGGCGGCCAAAGACATGCATATCATGCCAATACTTAGACGGTAGCCCAAGTGATAGAATGGCCTGTCTTTGGCAGGGAACGAGAACACGGCGATGATGCCACCAATGTTGCCGAACCCAATCTGCCATGCCGAGCCCACAATACGGTTAAGATGACCTTCCTGGTTCATGACGAACCAGCAGATGATGACTGGGAGTGTCCCGAAAACACTCATTGTGAAGAGGCAGAGGGCGGCGTATCGTGTAGATCGCTTGTTGTGCACTTGGTCCAGTACGACGACACTGGCGATGGCGATGAGGAATCCGAAGACTAAGAAGGGGAATCGCCTTTGTGTCTTATCGGAGACGAAGGCGCAAATCATGGAGAACCCCAACGCGGCAGCCCAGGGAGGGATAGAGTAGAGCTGAGATTCGATTGGCGAATATCCATAGGAGTTGACGATGGTGGGAATGAAGTATGCCAGACCTGTGATGATCGAGTCAGTTTTCCAGTGTTCGTCGTTGAGAAGAAGATACAAGCGTTGGATTGACATACCGTAGCCGGCCATGGTCGGTCCGAAATAAATGAACCCAGCAACAATCAACTTGAGGTCGCTCAAACTCTTCAAGACTCCCTTGAGAGTGATGGGCTGGTGCGGATCGGAATTGCCCTGATCTTCCTTGAGCTTGTTGACGACGAAGGCACGCTCGGCTTCGCTCAGCCATTTGGCGTCTTCCGGGAAATCGGCAATAAAGAAGTAGGCAATAACGGCAATAAGAACCGTCGCAAGACCTTCAAGTATAAAGATCCACCTCCAGGCATGCCATCCGCGGACGCCGTTCATGTGGCCAATACCAGTTGCGAGAAGACCGCCAAACGCGCCACCGAGCGTCGAGGCATTGGTAAAGAAGGAGAAGCGCTTCTGAGCTTCGGAACGCTTATACCACATGCTGAGCAGGTAGAAACCTTTTCACCATTAGCTAGGTCAGACAAGAAGAGTGCTTGTAACTTACATCCTGGGAAGATTCCAGCTTCGGCTGCACCAAGCAAGAAGCGCAATACAGCGAGACCAGCAAAGTTGCTCACTGACAAAACGATTAGATGACTGATAAAACTGGTTGAATGATTCAACAAGTCTTACCTAAGCCTTCCATGATGACTAGGAACCCAAAGAACAAAGCACATCCAGACACTGTGAAGGTTAGTACCTGCGCTGATATGAAGCAGGCAGTTGCCTGTGTGTTGCTTACTGAAAATATGCGGCTTGACCTTCTTCATGAGAATGTTGGCCGGGATCTCAAAGGTCACGTAGGAAACGAAGAACATGCACAACGCAATGTTGTATTGTAAGCCGGTGAGCTTGAGATCCTTCGAAAGGGAGAAGAGCTGCGCATTTCCAATGTTTACACTAGAAGACAAAACAGTCAGTGAATGAACTCTTCGTGAAGAGTAGTCCAAAAGCGACGTACCGGTCAATGAAGGCAAAGATGTAGAGAATAACAATCATAGGCAGAATGCGCAAGTCCATACGCCTAACGAGAGCCTTCTCATCGACGCCGCTGTAGTCGATGCTGGTGGAAGCAGGAGACTTTTGGTGAACCTCCTCGCTCACCGGCACGCCTTTCTCTCCTAGCACGGGCAAGTCGGGCTCCATGATGATAGTGGGCAGGTAAGACAGGCAGAAATTCTCCAAAGTAACGGCGGATAAAAAGAAACGAGGAGGGGTGATGTCGAACTCCCTGTGTCACAGCCAGCAAGATACAAAGAATATTCTTGAAGAGCGGCTAATGCAATGGACCCTAATTGTGGCAGAGCAGACAGGTGCTGACAATATGCATGGATATTAGGGATCCACTCCCTCGGTAGTAAGCTCGCGAACACAACATAGGGTTCGGATGACCTGGACCATTTCCAACACCAATCGCGTATTGCAAACGCCCTGCCAAAGGGGTGAGTTATTTTGGACCCGCGTGCACATCTACACGTAACAACGATGCACGTTCGTCTGTAAGGAGCCGAGACGTCAGATCTGGCCATCGCTTGCCCTCACCTCGAAACGCCATCCAAAATCATCTTTGGTTTGGCCTAGTTGGATAGCACGCAGTTCCGCCAATAGCTTTTGAAAGACAGGTCCGCCACCGCGTTCCCCCTGGGCAACATACACGACGGTTTCTGCGCCACCGTCCTCGTCGTCGACTACTTTTGCGCTGCGAGCCAACATCCCATTCTGTCCCGCCGCTATCCGTCTCGTGATGGAGCGAATGGGAGTTAGACCTACCGCTGTTCCAGCTCCCAGAATCTCGTCGAACTCGGGAAGTTCTTTATACGGAATGGGTCGCTTCTCGACCTGCCAGCCCCAGCTGCGAGCAATGTGCTGGACGCTGTCGCTGGTGAGGCTGTCAATCGCGCATGGCGTGTCGGGCACGACAACTGTGATTTTGTCGTCGCCGTTGCTGACGGAGCCCTTGACCCCCAGAAATCCACACACGCTGAATTCTTCAATGTGTTCATGACGAGCGCTGTCTAGATGCAACGTGATGCCGTACCCTTGTGCTTTGGCCTCGCCACTCCATCTGATCACGCCAGAATAGTTGCCGCCCGCCTTGGCGTGGCCGATCCCTTTAGGGGCCGCTCTGTCGAAGTCGTCAAGGATGAGCGCTTTGACGGCATCCGCGCTGACCCCTTGAACTCCGGCCGGTGTGGGGAACACGTAGGCACAGAAAGTGCACTCGTCCGGTACTTCAGGTGCGTAGGTAGGCCCAGACGCAAACACAAGAGGGCGACAGTACATTCCCCACCCGGTTTCATGTGGCGGAACGTACTCGGCATTAAGAGCGATAGCGGCGCGGCATGCTCGCAGGAACAGATCTGGTGGAACCATGGGCATGCTGAGTACACTGGACGAGCGATTCAAACGTATCGCGTTGCGATCGGGCCGGAAGATGGCGATGCTGCCAGGGCTGCCGGGCATTCTGAAGGCCTTCAATCCTTCAAACACCTGCTGGCCATAGTTGAGTCCAGCTGAAAGCCCATGGACTTGAATGTACGGGCTGGCGACGAATTGCAAGGCTGACCACTCGCCAGTGGCTTGATCATACTTGCACTCGATATGGCCATTGACTACATAATGGATTGCTCAGTTAAAATTGAATCTCTGCACGCGAGATGTTAGGACTGACCGTTGGGTAATTTGAAGTCTGCGGGATTTGTCCAATCGAGAGCACTGGTGGGAGCGGGAGGAAAGGTCACCATGGTGCTCAGTGTCTGGCCAACAGCTTGATACTGACGACACAATTTTTTTCCGTTACTACCATGCCCATCATATCAAGCAGCATTAAATAGTTAGACCTCTGTCTTTCGGTGGCCGATTTTGCCCGCCAGCGTGTTGTTTCGCGGGCTAGACACTCGCACGACTGACTGTAGGAGCGCTACAATGATTGCTAGGTACATCACTGGGGGGACCCGGGAAACAAGAGCAACACTAGCATGGGGGGCGGGTGCGGAAGCGGGTAGAAAGCGTTAGTACAAGAAACAAGCTCACCAGTCAATAGTCCGAAGCAGTGAAGGCGACTCTTCCTACTGTGTAATTCGAAGGACGACTGCATGCAAGGCTCTCGCTTCATGGGTTTTTGCATCAAATTAATGTATCTGGATACTGCTGACACGAGGGTCGAGTACGACTAGGCAGCCCATTCCCCTGAGCGCAGAGTGATTGGCTTCGTACAAGTAAAAGGACCGCGAACTCATGAAGGTAAGGCTGAGGGTCATGTCATCACGTGCCCAATCAAAGGGCTCGCCATGTGGGTGGGACGGGATAAGCTTCGCCGCACAGGGATGTTATGTGGGTGGGACGGGATAAGCCTCGCCGCACAGGGATGTTATGTGGGTGGGACGGGATGGCTTCGCCGCACGTGGATGTTGATATGTAATTTCCTAGGCTACCAGTCCGGAGCTCGTCCGCTAAACTCTCAGTCGCGGCTTTAACTCGGCAATCCGTCCTCGTGGTTTTGATTACACAAGGAACAGCATTCTTTGCCCTCTCTTGTCTCGAGTACGAGTACCGCGGCTTGTCAATGTCAAGGCAAATCCCTTGTCTTGGCAGTGCTGTGCTGATGCTGCTATCCCTCCATTTGTCCAATCGTTCCCCTTGTCATCACCGCTTAGAAGCACCATGCATTGCATAACACCCGACCCCCTTGAGATGGTTGCAGTTGGCCTTCGGATGGTTTGCATACTTTGGATGCCTAGAGAAGGCAATTCACTGGTCAAACGAGACAATTCTTTTTCTTCAATGTTATCTATGCTGGGAACCGGTTCTACGTGAATCTCACATGTCTATGTGTGGGTGAGAAAACCCTTCGCTACGTACGGCTAAGCTTCCGATCCTGCTTGCTTATGGCCATCGTGGCCCTGCGTATTGATTTTCAAAAAAGGCACTAACAGTATACTAACGAAGCTGAGCGAAGTGGCGAACCAGAAGAGCGCTGCGTATGGTTCAAACGGATCATTTGCAAAGTACCCGCACTTTGATGGGTTCTCTGACACGCTCGAGAAGATGGCCGCACAGATGGCAAGCCCAGTAGTTGTAGCCAGTTTGATGGTGGTCTGGAAGACGGAGCTGGCTATGGACTGCTGCTTCTTCGGCAGCGCAGACACCACGTACATCTAATGCACATTTGCTCAGTACGACATCTACGGTGCAGTAGGGGCTCATGGTACTCACATTCACCACGTTGAATTCGAAATCAGTCCCAATGACGACAATGGCCAGCGATGGAAACGTGAACGCCCAGTACGAACTGCCCGAGCGCTGCACTGCCACAAGGAGGAACGAAATAGTGAAGGCTGCAGCCCCAATACCCATCAGCAGTTTGTTGGAAACCTTGTGCAGCAAGGTGCCAGCGAAGTACTACAGGTAGTGCATCAGCTTGATTATCCGTCTTCGTAGAAGCCCGCAACTTACATTCACTACAACTCCACTAATCGCCGAGGGCAATAGGCAGACGGCTGTGATCAACGCAGAATAGTGAAACAGCTCCTGCAGGTACAGTGCTGCGAAGAAGAACAGAGCTGGAAATGAAATGTACCCGCACAACAGGATCACCAAAAGCTAAGACAAATCAGAATCGTGTGTTCCTTTATTGCACACGGCGGCCAACGTACAATCGAGAATTCCTTGTCGCGCCAGATCTTCATTGGCATCAAAGGGTACGGGAACCGGGTTTCCCACCATACAAACGTGGCGATCATCATGAATCCGACTAGAATGAAGGTTATGACATAAGGCGTCTTCCATCCTTGCGGAGAGTTGGGACCAATGCTGATGATTCTCGGTCAGTGTGGCACGCATCAGGATACCGTTCATTCTCACGCACCTAATCCCGCCAGTGAAGAGCCCGATACCTCCGATTGTCAAAGCTGTGCCGAGTATGTCGAATTGCTTCAGCGATGCCCATGTAAGGGGCATTTTGTCAGTATCGTCTACGGGCACTGTAAAGCTGGCAATCACGGTCACAATCGAGTACATGATGGCAAGCATCCAAAAGGACGCGGACCATCCAAAGAACTGCGAAAGGATTCCCGAAAAGATGGAGCCAAACACGAAGCCAAGGTGATTTCCCGAAGAGAAACAGGCGAAAGCATAATTCTTCCTTCTTGATGGCTTGTCATAGATGCTCCCCAAGATGCCTTGAGCAGCTGGTATAGTGGCGGCGGAAGCCAAGCCCATGACGCCATTAAGGATATTAAGTGTGATGGCATTAGGAGAAAACCCGGTCCCCAGCGCAAGAACGGTGAAAACACCAAGACTGGTGAGCAATATGCCTTTTCGACCGAACAGATCGGCCACCTTTCCGAAAAACAGTAGGAATGAACCAGACGTCAAGCTACCGAGACTGGTCAGCGCGCCGCCCTTGAAAAATGAGGCGGATAAGTGGGGGCAACGTGTTGGATAGTCTTACGAGGAAGATGCGGTCATCCACGTCAATTCGGCAGTACTCATATTGAGGTCCCTCCTGATGGCCGAAGAGATGACCAATGTACTTCCTTGTAGCAAACTCGGCATGGCTACACTCATGGTCGCCGTGAAGATGAACAAAATCTCCTGGGCTGTGGAACGGAACACGGCCGGTCGCGCATTTGGATCGATATAGGCCTCCTCTACCGCGAAATTATCGCGCACATGCTGATGCGATTGTTTCTCTTCATCGCCTGGTGGTACTGGTACTGTGGGAGGTTGAATGGGCAAAGGAGCCGTTGTTGGTGGAACGGTTGTCATTTCGTGCTGTTGGCAAGATGAATGCACCAAGAAGTTGAATGGAATCCGTAGCCAGCCAGTATATACCCGAAGGAAAAGAACCCAATAAATTGCCTAGACAGGTATCTAGACAATTCGTCTCAAAGGAAGCTAAACTCGACCGTGCCGCCCGACGTCGGCGCCGGTCATTCCGTTTGATGGGGCACTTGCACCTTGCACCTTGGGTGCACGGGAAAATATGGAAAGCAAAGGGGGCATGGGGATGGAGGCTACCGCTGACGAATATCACATAATGTCAACCTACCCAGTTTATCAATCCGAGACACGACCAACAGTTGCAAAGGTTCCGAGACACGACCAGCGTTTGCAAAGGTTGGCTCCACTCGATCATGCACGCAGCATGCTGGCTCATAAAAGCTATCCGTTCTCTGCCTAAAACGTGGTGCACCCAACACATCCACCCCAATATAATCCAATCCAATCCACTCCACCAGGAAAATCCATCTTCATCTCCCCCAACCCAATCCCATCCCATCCCGCCGCAGCGCCATGGCCGACACCCCCTACACACCACTCAAAACCAAAGACTACCTCCCCCTAGCGGACAAGTTCCCCGCCAACGCACCAATCACGGTGGTGCACATGTTGCAGTTCCACGAAGTCGCCAAGTACCCGCCGTCATCGCCGCACGGCTCTTTGGCACCCGTGACCGGGCGCGAGGCCTTCCATCAGCGCTACATGCCCGCGGCAGCGGCCGCGGCGCAGGAGGTGGGCATCACGCCCGCCGAGACCCGCTTTTTCTTCACCTCGGTGGTCAACTTGCTCTCCCACAACGGCGACGTTGCCTGGGACGTGGTGGCGGCGCGGAGGTACCAGAGCTTCGGGGAGTACGCTCGCTATCAGGCCAGCGAGGCGTACACTACCAACGCGGTCCCGCATCGAGACGCGGCGTTGAAGAATTGGTCACTCGTCGCGTGTTTGGAGCAGGATGTACCGACCTTCTAAAGCCTCCCATCTATCATGAGGGACGTCGGGAGGGCGGGACTTTTTCCCCAACCGTTGAACTAGCTACCTTGTAAAATCCTTCTTCCTTCATGTGGAGAGGGAAAAAAATCAAACTTCCTCGTCTTCCTCTCAAGGCGATCTTCTAGGATGGGAAACCCTGTTGCATTTGCCTGCCCCGAGAAGTTTACCCTGCCCTATGTACACTCGTGACTTCTTTTGCGAACAACGTCGTGGTTTTTGGAAGGAATATAGACCCTAGAATGGATGACTGCAGCTTATTCTAGGCATCTGCCTGACGGTGGCAGGGTGTTGAATTGGAGTTGGTGGTGGGTTGGATTGGAGGTGGGGTAAGTACATGTATGTATACCCCTTTCCCTCTTCTTTTCTTTTCCTTTTCTTTCGAGTGGTAGAGAACGTTGCGTATTCCGTCGCTTCTGATCATATTTCTTGCGTGAATTGGAAGATATAATTCACTCTTTTCTTCTTCTCTTTTTTTGATTTGTTATCCCATCTTTGCTCCTTACCATACACACCAGAAAGATGTCGGTACCCATATCGACCAACGGTACCAGTGGTGTTAATGGTTCCAACGGTATCCATGATCCCAACGGTGTCAATGGCTCCAACGGTGGCAATGGCACCAATGGTACCAACGGCCACACGGCCGTATCTCCCAAGCGTGCGGTCGCGGACATTTTCAACTCTTCCATTGCGGCTCATGCTATTGGAGCAGCATGGGAAATCGGGCTACTCGACGCCGTGCGCGACGAGAAAAAGGTCGACATCGTAAGCTTCTCCAAGAAACATGACCTCGAAACGTATTCGATGCAGGCTCTGGTAGTCGCCCTATCTGTGGCCGGCGTGCTCGAGCACGACGATGATATCGTTATGCCAGGCAGGCTCTTGGAAGAATCATACAGGTCCAAATCTCTTTTCCACTGGCTCTGCCTTGGATCAGGCGGTCTCTTTACTCGCATGCAACACGTGTTGCGCAATGAGAACCGAAAGGGCGACATCTACCGTGACCCTGCAGCCATCGCATACGCGTGCCGCGACATCAGCAAGGAACACTTCGACCCCGCCTTCTGGGCGGCCATTGACCGCCTCGATTACACGCCCAAGAAGGCGGTGGACCTGGGTTGCGGCAGCGGCGGGCGACTGATGCAGATCCTCGGGCGTTTCCCCGAGACTCTGGGTTTGGGTGTGGATATCGCCAGTCCTTCGCTCAAAGTGGCCGCGGCGGAGACGTCTGCGCGCGGCTTTGGCGATCGCCTTTCCTTCAAAGTGGGCGATGCACGCCAGATGAACCACGAGGCCGAGTATGCGGATGTCGACTTGTTGACGTGTTTTATGATGGGTCACGACTTCTGGCCCCGAGAGAACTGCGTTGTCACGCTCCGAAAGCTGCGCGAGGTGTTTCCAAAAGTTCGTCGCTTTATCTTGGGCGATGCAACCGGGATTCTGCTCAACAAGACCAACACAAAGTACAACTGCACCGAGGACGACGTTCCGATCTTTACCCTTGGGTTCGAGTTCGGCCACGCCATGATGGACATCAAGATGCCGACTCTACAGGATTGGGAGGGTGTTTTCGAGGAGGGAGGTTGGCGCCTAGTGAAGACGCACCTGATAGAGTCGCTCTCGCTATCTGTCGTCTTTGAACTCGAGCATGCTTAGATTAACTCGGTAACGTAGATACTAAGCGAGTCGCGCAACCAAGCGAGTCGCGCACTTTTATCAACTCTCTACCTCTGCAGCAATATATCTCAACAACGCAACAAGATAATATTAATATAGCAAATATCCTAGATCAAGCAGTATCTACAGCGCGCTTCTTGCACGTTTATAAGTTATAGCCTATCTCTCTACAGCGTGTGCAGCGTGCTAAAGCCTACCGGCTCACACCTAATTATACCTTGCCCTGACGCATTTCTCCCTCTATCTACTACTTAACCTCCTTTTAAGCAATAATATCCTCTCCCTCTACCTTTATTAAGGTGCCTTGCTTCTAGATCTACCTCTTTTTATACTATTTATACTCTATAGCAGCCTTATTTACTCTCTTAAGACTTATAATCTACTTATATATAAGTATAGCTAAGTATACTATTACCTTAGTATCCTTTTTAAGCTAATTAAGCGCTGTAATAATAGAGATAGGTGATAAGCTCTAGTGCCTCTGTATCTAATCATAGATTATTATTAACTGAGCCTCTAGTTCGCATGTGTTACTAGGTGTTTTAGCCTCCTATAGGGTAACCTCTAGTATAGGTAGTATTGGCGTATGAAGCTTTATATTAAGCTTTAATATTACTGCCTCTAGATTATATAGGACTAGGCTAGTACCTTAAAAGCTTACGTAGATATTATTCTTTATAGTTACCTAATTATAGGTAGTATAGAAGGCTAGTAGGAATTTAAGCTTAGTAATATAATTAAT
>ML977698.1:7421-20943 GCA_010015725.1 Amniculicola lignicola CBS 123094 | reverse complement strand
CCTAGCTATATAGCCTTTAGCTAGCTATATCTCTCTAAGCTAGTAATAATAAGGTAAGATAATATCTTACCTATAAGGAAGCTAGCTTTATTAAAGTTATAGGTATTATTATTATAGATACTATACTATACTTTAGTATACTATATAAGCTTAAACTAGGCCTTAATAGCCCTAGGATCCTTATAGAGGGCTCTCTATTAATTATATAGTTAGTTATATTATATCTTAAGGCTTATAGTCTAGTTAACAAAGTTCCTTAGCTAGTCTCTACTAACCTATCCACTAGTATACTTAGTAAGTAGCTTATTTACTATATCTTATATAATAGCTAGAGAGGGCGTAAATCCTTATAAATCTAGGTTAAGGATATATCTCTTAATTACCTCCTCTTCTATCTTAGTAAGCTTTTTTGAATTAGGCTTATAATTGTGTTAGGTAGGCTTACCAGCGCGTTAGCTATAGACTATTAATTTAGGAGTGTTATACATTGCTGCAGCGCGCCTAGTACTTTAGATATAAGCTTAGTAGTGGTGCAGGTTAAGGTTGAAGGAATTGGTCTATTGTTCTAATTGATTGAGCTTGAGATACTAATATAGGCTAAGTACACGTAATGCTAAGATATATGCCAAGGCTTATATCTAGCTTACATACCCCCTTCAGATTCAAACTTATTTAAAGCTAATAACTTAGCTAGTTTATCTATACAAGGTTTTAATGGATATAAGTAATAATATTAATAATATCAGCCTTAATAAAACTCTCTAAAACCTAGCTTTGCTAGTAAAATAAGAGAAAGAGTATCTGATATATATAGGAAATATAGGAAATATCTTTCTTATCTTAATAGGGTCAGTGGTTTATTATCTTAATAAGGCTGATTTTTTATCTCAATAAGGTTGGCGGTTTATTATCTCAATAAGGCTAATTTTTCATCTTAATGAGGTTGGCAGTTTATCATCTCAATAAATAAGGTTGCCTGTTTTTCATCCTAAGGAGGTTACTAAATAAGGCTACCTATTTTTTATCCCAAGGAGGTTACTAAATAAGGCTACCTATTTTTCATCCCAAGGAGGTTTATTTAGTTAATCTATTTTAATTGGAAATTTTTCTATATATAGCAAGGATAGCTAATTCTTATAGTATTACTAAGGAAGGAGCTTTGTAAGGCTATCAGCTAGCTGATTATTTAATTAGATATAGGCTAGATTGATAGTATTATTCTATACTCCTTCTTAGAGCTAGTAGTAATAGATATCCACGTAACGTAGGGTAGTTTTTAGTCTAGGCGTTGCCTTAGTAACTAGTTGGATTATTTGTTTGTTATTATAATATAGGATTTACTTATTATTAGGGTTGAACTTAAGGTCTTTAAATACTTACTACTACTAAATCAACTTAGTACCAGCTAATAAGGCTATAATCAGCTCTACCTTAGTTGTTAATTTAGTAACACAGCGTTGTAGGGTTGCCTTCCAATTAATTAGTCCTCTAAATAGGAAGAAGATATACCCCTAAGAGCTTTTACATATTATTTTGTAATCTGTATAGGAGGTATCAGCCGCTCTAAGGAAGGTAGGTTCCTTATTAATATAGGCTGAATTAGTTGTAATTAATGAATTATAGCAGATTGATAGATCCCTTATTCCTATAAGGTAGTTAATTACCTAATAGGCTATAGTAATATAATAAGACAATAGATTTATAAGAAACTCAGCTAATTTAGAGTAAGATTTTGTAATATCAGGTTGTAATACTACTATAATATATCCAATTGAGCCAACCAGCTAAGAATATTAATGTATATTTGCTTGATCTATAGGCTAGTTAGATAGAAGCAGCTCCTCAATAGGCATTAGCATTAGTGGAAACCTTTTTCCAGTAATTAACTTAGAGGATTGAAATCTAAGGCTAAGTTTATTAATATATAAAGCTTATAAGAGCCAAATTTGCCCTATTTATTAATCTCTATGGATTTGTATCCTATAGAAGGTTAATAGGTCTCCTAGAGCTCTAATCTTATATTTCTTAAGTAGTTTCTATTCAAAATCGTCCATTGCTGTAATATAGGCTAGTTTTACTAGAACAATGATATTATTAATATAGAAGAAGATAATCAGCTGATTAGATATCTATAGGCAGGGAGTATCTTTTATTAGTATAAGGCCTAAGGCTAAGAGTATCTTAGTTAGTTCCTAATACTATAGAGCTGGTAAGGACTTCAATCTATATAGGGCTTACTAGAGCTTCTAGAGGTAATCTATATCTAAAAAACCTTTAGGTAGCAAGCAGTATATAGGGGTTGTAAGCTTCGTATTAGTAAAGGCATTTACAGTATTATATTAATGGATCTCTATATTAAAGTAAGCTGCAATTACTATAAGGCCCCTAAATATCCTTACAGCTAGCGTAGCTATATAGGTATCTTTAGCTATTAATTATAGGTCGCCTCTTACACAGATCTAAGCCTTATATTTCTATAGATATCCTTTATTATCTAGCTTGTATTTGAATACCTATATAAGCGGTAGAGCCTTAGGCTCAGCCTAGTTGTTAAAGTCTTCCTAGGTAATAAGCTGATAGGTCTCTTTTCGCTTCACAGTAGCAATCTTAAGCTGTATTGCCTAATGAAAGCCTTGTTTATAAGGATATTAAAGCTTTTCAACCTCCCTAAGGTGCTTAGGCTTAGGAAGTAACTTGCTTTAATAGAATTGAGTTTTTAAGCTATTAATTAATGTTGATACAAAGGTAGCCTAATATTTGTTAATTACGTAACTCTTATTAAGGTTCTAAGCAGGTTTTTAAGCTCTCTTTGTGCCCTATAGAAGGATATATCCTAAGCTAATATTAGCGTTAATTAATTCCTAGTTTGGAGCAACGTTCTTCCGCTTCTATAATAAGGATAGAGGTAGGGTTAGAAGCCCCTAAGGGAGCTGGTTAAGCCCCTAAGTACTTTCCTAATTTTAACTATGTAGATCCTTTATGGCAGTAATATACCTTAATAAGCTTAAGGTAGGATTAATATCCTCTAGCTAAGGCTCTTAATTAATCTTATCCTTATTAGATAATTCCTTATTATCTACTGTAATTGTGTAGATTACCTGCTAAAGCTTAGTACCCCTAAGTTAGTCTAATATATCTTTAGCATAGAATAGATCCTCCTTAAATATTACGTTGTAGGTTTAAATAACCTTTATTATTTTATCTCCTTTTCCTTTTAGGATCCATATTTAATAGATATTAGAGCTATTATAGCCTACTAGATATCTAATAAGAGCTTATGCAGTAAGCTTATCCCCCCTAGGGATCTAGGTGTATAGAGTGTAGGCTTAGTAGCTAAATATCCTTATATAAGTAATTAAAGGCTTCTTCTAATAGGCTAGCTTATAAGGGGTCTTCTAATTAAGGCTCTTTATAGGCGTGCAGTTAAGAAGGTATATAGCAGATATATATATCTTAGGGGCTAGCCTAATTAGGAGATTGCTAGCTTCTCTTATATATCTTAAACACTTAATAAGGCTCTTCCCTAATTATTTAGTAGAGCCGTTTTGCTCCTCTATGTGAGGTAATCTAATTTAGAAGGTAATCCCATTATTAATACAATAGGCTTGAGCTGAATCATTATTAAGGCTATATCCACGCTTATTATCTGCTATTAGAAAGTTAATCTTAGTATTAAATTGTTATTTTATAAGTTCGTCTAATCTTATAAGAACCTACCTTATTGTTGATTTATTCTTTTTATTAATTAGATATATAAAATTGAACTTTATAAATAGGTAGAAGGTATAGAAAACGTATTAAGTATTATTGTAGCTGATGTTATCTAGCCCAATTAGGTTAATTGCTAGAGTCTTAAAAGGGTGGGAAGCTCTGAGGGCATAGCTAAAGCGTTGTAATATAACCTTATAAGCTTTATTAATTATATATTACTTATAATCCAAAGTATTTAGAGCTAGGCCTAAAGGGGAAGTTATCCCATCAATATTATCTAGTAGGTAATTAATTGCCTTATAACCTACGTAGCCTATTATCTTATAGAGTATTATTTTTATAAGTAATCTCTATAGTCTAGGCTTAGTAGATCTCTAAGGTCTCCTCCAATTGGCTGTATATACTAAGAATAGTATTATTAGTAGCTCCTAATTAGTTGCTAAAGGTTGCTAAGTAATAATCTAATAGCCTCCTTACTTTATAAGATTAACAACGTCTTGCTAGGATTCCCCTGTTTTTTAATATAGGATATTTCTTCCTAAGTTGAAGTGGATATCCTCTAAGGATAGTTGATCTAGTAATACAACGCTAGTAAAGAAGGATAGGATATAGGCAACCTCCCTTAATATAGTAGTTTTAATACTAGTAGGCATTAAGATTATAATATCAACGTCTCCCTAACCTAATATCTATACTTTAGTAGGTTCTAATTAGATAATATTATCTAGTGTTACTGGATATAGCCACCTAAATCCAACGTAGTTATTAGTAACATAGATATTAGATCTAGGATCTAGTATCTAATAGTTAATAAGAGAAGAGCTATTATTGCTAGCGCATAAGAAGGTAGCATAGGTCTTATTAGTTAATTAAGCACCTTAGTAGTAGTTACTCAAGTTAATTATAAAGTGATCTAGAGTACCTTTAGATAGAAGTAGTAAGGTCTTTTTCTATTAATTTTCTTAATCCAGCTTATAGCAGAGGCTGTTTACTTGCACCTTTAATAGGATATCCTTACCTTTTTTAGTAGTATTAAATTGAGTAATCTTAGCGCTTTTCTTAGGGTTAATAATAAATCTACCTAATTTTAGATAAGGATTAATATATAGGTAGCTACTCTAGAAATAATTATCTCTATAGAGGTAGGGCTTATTAGGCTTTCTATTAATTGGAGTATTACCTAGCCTCCTTTTTCTATATAGAGATTCCTAATTATCTAGGGTAGCTGTATAGGTGCCTCTAATAATATTAGCTTTTATTCTAGTTATTCTAATATAAGATAGGAACTTAGTAATCAACTAAGTTACCTCTATCCTAAGAGGTATATCTATCCTATAGTGCTTTTCCTTGCCTATTATTTTGTATAATAATATAGCTCTATATTTGCTATTAACTTGTTTAAAGGCTCTAAGCAGATCTTTCTAAGCTCTCCAGCCAGTGACGTTAGGAAGATTAATTGATCTGGCGTTATTATAGGCAGTAATATATTTGTTATACTAGTTTTCTATATTAATCCTTTATAAGCTTAGGGTACAAGCTTTTGTATATTCGTAAAGAATTTGTTATTCTCAATTAATTATTAATAGTGAGAACCTTTGTTGGAGCGCCTGAAGACGTTTATAAGACATTAAGAACCTCTTGATATAGGGTAATAGGTCTGGATAGATGGATTTGGTGATCTGAGCGTGGATCTAATTGAGTTAATCCTTAGTTCAGTGAAATTCCTTTATCTTGGATGAATACTGCGCCATCTATATTCTGTAGAAGTTGTTTTCGTCTACTAATAGGTAGATAATCCTAGGCTGTTAATCTACCTGAATTGTTACTTCCTGCTATAAGGCTGTTTGCAGGGTATTATTGTTACTATTAATTGAATTAGGTGTATAGAGCGTCAGTTCTGGAGCCTCAGGCTCAATCAGTGCCTATAGTAGGTTAATAGGCTTGTTAGGATTAATATATATCCAAACCTGTGCAGAGATTACTAGATCCTTGATTATAAAGAACTAGAGGTCCCATTAATTAGAGCCTTAAAGGATAACTCTATCAGTAAGGCTGACGTCATCGTATTTCGTCATTTTGTTTGTTGTTGATCGACGCGTTCGAGGTGATTAACCGTAGGGTTTTCGCGTTTGGTGAGGATCGATATCAGTGGAAAATTTGGATTGAAATTAATTGATATTGGTCAATATTGATCAATATTGATCGGTGAGGTAGGTGTCAACAACTAGGATAGATCAACGGATAGTAGAGATCAATAGAATTGAAGCTGATTAGTGAACTCAGCAGGTTGATATTGATTGGCTAGGCCGGGCTTATAACTGTAAGCTTGGTGGTGGTGCAGGTTGAGGTTGAAGGAATTGGTCTATTGTTCTGATCGATCAAGCTTGAGATACTAATATAGGCTAAGTACACGTGATGCCAAGATATATGCCAAGGCTTATATCCAGCTTATATTAGATCTATTTTTTATTAATAGCTAAGATAGTAAGACAAATATCTGCTTCATTGTAGGGCAATTAAGTTATAGTTAGTTGAGGCATTGTAGTTTGTATGTGACGCGTTGCAGAAAGTTGATAAGGTGCGTGACTCGCTTGGTTACGCGACTCGCTTACCATATTTCACCACCTCATGCACGTCCCCAGCCCGTGCACGATTTTACCGAATCCTGCGCACACTTCAATATAGCTCTACACCACCAATATACACGCTATAGAGGCCGCTCTAGAGTCGTTGAAATCGCTGAAGCCTGGAGAATCACTGAATTATACAAAGACTACAAAAGAGTATAGTGTTGATCAATCACTGCTATCAAAGCGTCACTGGGGAAAAATCGGTACCTATGCTAAGAAGGTTGATAAAACGCAACTATTGAATCCTATACAAGAAACAGAGCTTATAAAGTATATTAATAAGCTCTGTATACGAGGCCTAGCACCTATAAGGGAGATGATATAGAACTTTGCAGCAGAGATTGCAGGAAAAGAGCTAGGAAAAAACTAGGTTAATCACTTTATTGCCTAGTATTAGATTAAGCTTGTATCTCACTGGATAGCTGGAATAGACTCTATATACTACAGAGCTGATTTAGCCTTCAAATATAGTCTCTATTTCAAGCTGCTAGAAGCAAAGATCTCTTAGTATAATATAGAGCCTCGTAACACGTACAACATGGATGAAAAGGGCTTCCTTATTAGGGTACTCTCTAGGATAAAGCATATGTTCTCTTAATATTAATATAAGCTAGGAGGGATAAAACAAGTACTTCAAGATAGTAATAGAGAGTGGATAATACTGATTACTTGTATCTGTGCAGATGGTAGCTCTCTTATACTAGTACTTATCTACTAAGCTCTTACTAGAAATATACAAGATACCTAGCTTTAAGATTTTAACCTAGTAGAACATAAATCCTTCTTTACCTTATCCTCTAGTGGATGGATAAATAATGAGATAGGGCTAGTATAGCTTAAACAGGTGTTTGATTGTGAGATGAAATTAAAAGCTTAACAATTATATTGCCTACTTATCCTTAATGGCTACAGCTCTTATGTCTCTATAGAATTCATTAAGTTCTGTAATAAGAATTGAATACTACTTGTAATCTACCCTCCCTACTTAACCTATATGCTACAGCCACTTAATATCTCTATATTTAAGCCTCTATTAGCTGCGTATATATATAAACTCTCTATATTTATGTATAACTACTAAGGCCTCTTAGTAATTATAAAAAGAGACTTCTTCCAGCTATTCTATACGGCCTGGAACATAGCCTTTTAAGAATTAATAATTCTAAACGCCTTTAAGGTTACTAGACTCTCCCCTTTGAACCCTAATGCTATACTTAAGAGATTTACAATAATAGAGACTAAGAGGCCCTTATTAAGTGAAAGCTCTACTTCTGTACTTAGTGCTTTAGACTAGAGGAAGATTGAGTAACTTCTATATAAGGTAGTAGAGGATATCTATAATAAATAGTCTTAACAGCTTAGCTACTCAGTTTATGTGATTATAGTAAAAAATCAGCTTCTTTAGTATAAAAATAAGTGACTTCAAGAGGCTCTTATAAATGAGAAGAAGCGCCGTTAATATAGTAAGCCTCTACTACTTAAAGCTCTAGAGGAGTACAATGGTAGAGCTGTTTTCTAGTCTCTAAAGAAGGTTTAAGATACTCATGATTACTAACACTAAAAGGAGCTAGAAAATCAGCTTTAATAAGAGTAAAAGACAGAGGAGGCAAAGCATAGAGAGTAGAACAAGTTAGATAAAGCTGCTATGCTTAAAGAGAGGAAGAGATTAAGGGTAGTAGCAAAGGAGATCCACCTCTAAGAGCAGAAGGAGAAGGCTGAGAAGCATAAGGAAATAAGGATTATATGTAATACTGAAAAACAACTCTAAAAAGACATAAGATTGTCTAAAAAGGGTAACTAGAGTAGAACTAAAGCTCCTCTACCCTCTTATGAATTACCTTATAAAATAGATATAGTGGATACTACTGCATCTACTATAGTAGGTAGTAGGCCTGTAGTAGAGCTTCCTACGTGCGCATGCAACTGATGCCTCCCTAAGAGGTTTTATAAGTAGTCTATATAGCTCAAAATACCAATTAGATCTATAAGATCCTTCTACTATAAAATCTCGTGATAATATATTTTGTATAGAGCTCTAGAGCTTTAAACGTTGTAGGTATGGATCTCTGAAAATCGTGCACAGGCTGGGGACATGCACGAGGTAGGGAAATATGGTAGTATCTATGTTAACTAGCATATCAACTCATCCTCTTTCTGGGCAAAGAATAATATATTATATATACCCTCTGATATTTACAACAAGTATAAAGGATAACTATGCCTCAATTTGCAGGAATAAACGCCAATATACATACCAACTATATTTCTGTAAAATTACCGTAGGCTGCAACCTAGGGATTTGAATATAGTAGCATAATAATTTCACTATTAAAATACTGTTACTAGTATTTCAATATAGAAATCAAGAGAAAATCTAAAATAATCTTTGTCACTTTTAGCTAACACCTGCATGTAGGCTACAGTCCTGCCCAGTATTATATAAATACCAATGGTAATTAATACCTAAGGCGCGGTTCAGGCAAACGTATAAGTCCTTAATATTACTTTGCTTAGCCTCCTCTCTAAGGGCATCTACTCCCAACACCCTTCCTAAAAACATGTTGCCTTTACAATTGTAAGCGGCAAGATAGGGTTACAGCGCAGGTTAATTAATACGCTACCTCCGGCTAAACAGCTAAAACCTCTGGAGATCTTGGCTTTAGGGTTCACTTGTACTAGTAGATTTGCTTAGTTATCAACATCATGTATAGTTAATATAATATCAAACTAATACAAGACTAGGAACTATGTGTTAGCTATCCTAATACCTAATATGTTTAGTCTATATACTAATACACTTTGCTACTATAGGCTATAAGGGGGGGATTTAAAGATAGGCACCTTATACTAGTATATTAATTTTAACTTTATAACTATTTTAGATTTAATATATATATTTTAATATATTATAAGTATAGGATTTTAGTATTATTATAGTACTATTATAGGAATTACTATTAAGACTAGGCTCCTTAGGTAGTTAGGTAGCTAGTATTAGTAGTAGAGGGTAGAAGAGGCATGTTAATAAGGTAGGTAATAGTTAATACTCTAACTAGGAGGTAAGGTCTAAGTAGAAGTCTTAGGGATAAAGAAGGTATTATATTTAGTATTAAATAACTTAGTATTAGATTAAGTATTTAAGGTTAATTATACTCTCCCTAAGTATAGAGTATATAGTAGCTATATACTAGTTTCTAATTTCTAGGATCTATAGATCTATCTTAGCTTATTTATAAATCTATAGATCTACTATATAGGCTAGTAAATAGGTTTATAGTTCCTATTAATAGGTTAGGGTTAGGTTAGGGTAGTCTAAGTATAGGGTTAGGGTTAGGGTTAAGTTATATAGACTATATATTAGAGTAGGTTAGGGTAATCTAAGTATAGGGTTATAGTTAGGTTAGGGTAATCTAAGTACTAGGTTATAAAATAGGTTAGTAATTAAAGTATATACCTTAGGATATTAATTAATATTATAATTAATAGCCTTATTAATATTATAGTATTTTATTATAGCTAAGTTAGGGGGGGTCTTATATAAGCTAACCTTAACCTAATATATAGTCTATATAACTTAACCCTAACCCTAACCTATTTTAAGGACTAAAAAATAGGTTAGGGTTAAGGTTAGGTCTAGGTCTTATATAAGCTAACCTAACCCTAACTTAACTACTCCCTATTTACTACTCTAACCTAGCTAGGAAATTTATAAAAAGGAAAAGATATTATATTAGTAAAGGATTAATAGTAGAGAAACTAGTACTATAGTAAATACTAAATACTAGCCCTTACTAGGCCTAACTTACTTATTTCTAGAATATAGTAATTATATTGTTTTACTTAGCTAGCTAAGGGTCTACCCCTAATCCTAATTTCTAAACTATATTAAAGTATTATATAGGATAATATTAAGGCCCTAGATAATATTAATTATACTATATCTATATACTATTACTTAGAAAATAGGCCTAATACTTATATCCTTATTTATTATCTCTACTATAAGAAGTATAGTTCCTAATATACCTATAAGCCTTATAGCTAAAATTATAACTATACTATTTATAACTAATATAACTACTATACTCTAGGTTATATTAATTATAGGAATTATTATAGTTACCCCTTAACTATCTAACCTAGAGGGCCCTAGGTAGGCCTAGACTACCTATAGAAGGCTTAGACTAGTATAGTAGAGTTTTTATAGGTATAGGCTAGTATAATAGGGATTTTATAGGTATAGTCTAGAACTATAGGGTTAATAGAGGTATATATAGGCCCTCTACCCTTCTAAACTAGAAGGGTAGGGGATTGTATTAGTTACTATATTATATTAGCCTATATCCTTTTTATAGGAATATTAATCTCTTATATAAAGCTTAACCCTATTTATTTAAAATTCTATATTATTTAATTGTAATCTATTATATATATTAAAGGGATTAATCCTATAAACTAGAATAACTAAATTTAGATTTAGAAAGGAAGGAGATATACCTATAATAGTAAGATTATCTAGAATAGCCTATAGTCTACTAAGCTAGTAGAGGAAATAAGGATATATATTTATTTAAAGGTATATCTTCTTAATACTTTATGGAAAGATTAATAAAAGAGGCTTTATAAATAGACTACCTAGTAAATATAGGTATATTATAGTAGTATTACTAATAAATTTTTATAGTAACTAGAAGAGGTATATTAGTATAGGAGTAGGGGGATATATATTTTTATCTTTAAGATAGATACTCTATAGAGTATTACTAAAGGTTACTAGGGCCTTAAGAACTAGATATAGACTAGAGCTAACCTATATATTAGCTAGGGTAATAAATTTAAATTTAACTAGCTTCTAATAAGTAGATATTATTTTAGTTAAGGAGTCTCTAGAAAGGCTTATATATATAAAGCTTAACCTAGATATATTAGTTAGTAGAGGATAGAAGGGTTCTAACTAATTAGGTTTATAGATATCCTATATATATAGTATTAAAAGTAATAGTAATCTAAATAAGGGAACTAAGTCCTAAGTTAATATTAAGAGGGAGAATATTTTAACCTACCTTAGGTTCCTAAAGGGGTAGGATCTAGAACCTACTATAAATAGAAATTTCTAGAAATTAGGAAGCTAGTAGGAGAGGTATTATAACTAGTTATCTACCTAGATTTCTAGCTAATATAATTTACCTATATTAGATCTAAATAAATATACTATAGCTAATATTATAAATAGTATTTAATTATTTACTATTAACCTTAGGCTATACTACTATTTCTATAGTAATAGGGTTTACTCTTAGAAGTATATTAGTTATAATAGCTATTAATCCCCTAGTTTCTAGTATCTAGGGGTACCTTAGCTTAGTAAATACTTTTAGATAAATATTAGTAGCTACTTATACTATAATAGTATAACTAAATATCCTCTAGAGGAAGTTACTTATTTATCTTTTATAATACCTATACTATTAACTATATTAACTATACTTCTAATATATATATTAGCCCTATATCTATTATTAGTATAACCTATATACTTTAGTATATAAACTAATTAAAATAAGAACTCTATTACTCTCTTATATATACTCCTAGTTTTAAATTAGTATAAGGTAGCTACTTCTAGTAGTAGTAGTTAATATATTAATCTACCTTCTAGTACCTATTTAATAAGGTATACCCTTTTTAACCTATACTAAGGGAGATATTATAATATCTCCTAACTAAAATTATACTATATTATTACCTAGTTTTTAGAGAGCCTCCTTTTAGTAGTATTATAAGATACCTCTACTATAACTCTACTATTAAGCTCTTACTACTACTAATAGTTATACTATAGTTATAAAGCTAAGTAGGGTCTAATTTATCTAATACTCCTAATAAGTAGAATAAGCTACCTATATACTTAGTAGGCACTAAGGGTAAATCACTCTAGTTTACCCCTAAGAGGATTAAGGTATTTAGATTACCTTCCTATTAGAGATAAGTTGTATAAGCATAGATAGGCATTTACCTAATAGTATACTATATAATTATAGATATTATATATAAACATATACTATAATACACCCCCTAGGTAATAAGTACCTAGCTTATTACCTATAATAGAGTAGTAATTAATATTAACCTACTAAGGGTAGAGGAGTAATTATATATAGAAGAGGTTAGTACTCTAGATAAACCTTAGAGCACTAGTATATATATATATATTACTTAGTAGTAATATATAGATACCCTATAAAAGATATTAATATATACTATAGTAACCTTCCTAGTCTAGAATAATAACCTACTATACTAGTAAGTATCCCTATATTATCCCTATTATACCTATTTAAGCCTTATTATTACTATAAGAGTCTTATAAAGCTTCTTTTATCTTTATTAAATATACCTTGACTTTATATAGGTACTTTAAGTAATTACCTTACTTTATATAGAGTATTAGGCTAAGATCCTTAAGTAATCTCTATCTATATTATTTTTTATAGAGCTTTACTAACTAAGATTTTTAGTAAAAGTCTACTAAGGCTATTACTACTACTAAATATACTACCTATATATAGCTATTCTACTACCCTACCCTATATAGTAATAATAAGCCCCCCTAGTATAAGCCTAAGGCTACTAGGGGGACTTAGGAGGAGGAGGAGGAGGAGGAGTAAGAGGACCCTTTAGTCCCCCCTACTCCTCCCCTTACTCCTACCCCTAAGCTACTACCTCCCCCTATAACCCCTAAGTTACCTATAAGTTACCTATATCTATCCTTTTCCTTATATAATACCCCTTAGAGCTCTATAGTTTTACTAAGAAGCTCTTAGGTATTACTCTTATTACTCTTAGAGTAATTTTATTTTATTTTAGTAATTTTTAGAAGTATATTACTAACCTATAAGATAGTCTAAACCTCTACCTACCTAGGGTAGTACCTAAGAGGTACTTTACTACTACTATAGCTCCTATACTATAGACTTAAGGTAGCTAGGCTATTAGTATACTAACTATACTAATAGGTATAGTTAGTATTACTTTTATACCTTAGTATATAAACCCTATATCCTCCTATAAGCTTTATAAAGCCTCTAAAACTATATAATAGTAATTACTAACTATAGATTATAGTACTACTAATAATAAGTATACTTAGTACCTTATCTAGGTAGTAAGGGTATAGGGTA
>ML977697.1:46600-63810 GCA_010015725.1 Amniculicola lignicola CBS 123094 | reverse complement strand
AAGATAAGGCTAGATAGCTAGTAGTAGGGAAGAATAGGCTAGGAAGGGAGGGTAGGCTAGTAGGGTTAATAGTAGGTAGCCTAGGTAGTAGTTAGCTAAGAAAGGCCTAGGTAGCTTTAGGTAGCCCTAGATAGCCCTTGGGTTAATAGGGGCTAGGGGGGGATTATTACTTACTAAGTAGGGTAGAGTATAGGAGGAAGAGATAGTAAACTAACCTAAAGATAATTTATATAGGTAGTACTAGTAAGTAAGGCTTAGTAGTATAGAGAAACTTTAGAAGTTATACCTTCTACTAGCTACCTCTAGTTATAGTAGGGTTACCTTCCTTAAATAGGAAGGGCTCTATTATAGTTACCCCTTAACTATCTAACCTAGAGGGCTTTAGGTAGGCCTAGACTACCTATAGGAGGCTTAGACTAGTATAGTAGAGTTTTTATAGGTATAGGCTAGTATAATAGGGATTTTATAGGTATAGTCTAGAACTATAGGGTTAATAGAGGCATATATAGGCCCTCTACCCTTCTAAACTAGAAGGGTAGGGGATTATATTAGTTACTATATTATATTAGCCTATATCCTTTTTATAATTACTAAGTAAGAAGAGTAACTCTAGATACTATAAGATAAGCTAGAAGTAGGTAAGAGCTTAGATCCTATAGAGGAAGAGCTAGTTATTAGTATTAGGGAGGAGGGAGAGAGACTATAGTAGCTTTAGGAGCTACTTATATTAATTAATTATATTTATATAATAGGGACTATAATAGATAGGTAATAAGAATAGTATTTTATATTAGAGGAGGGGGGGGAGTATTATAGTTAATATTAAATATTAAGAAAAGGTACTAAGAGATTTCCTAGTTAGTTAATAATGGAATTAATTAACTTTTACTATATAAGCTTTATATAGTATAAGTTCATATATTAGGTCCCCTTGAAAAGGGGAATAAGTTAATTTAAAAGATCTAAAGGTATTTTGAAGCCTTTATATAACTGGCATTTCCCGGGGTTTTTATGCTTAGTATTCACAACACCTATTCATTTGTTCATTAAAATGAAGTCTGTTGTGGAGTATGTTGGTCCAGTGACTGTGCCGCATGTGCCCCTCATTGCAAATTTTGCGGCACCTCTAAAGACTATGCCCTTCAACCCCCTCTCCACGTCTCATCAAGACTGTGCCGTCATCCATCCTACTAGAAGCCTTTTATTCAATCTGTTATCCTACGAAACCCGTTATCTGGCAAACTGTTCACTTTGCCGCCCCTTCTACGAGGTGATATCTCTCTCTTTTTGCTGCAGCCAAACAGATCTAGGAGGACCTCTTGTAAGGCTGGAACCCAACAAATACAGCGCGTACTGGCCCAATTCCTACGTTGTCTATGCGTACCCCGAAGCCAGGTCACCAGGGCACAACATCATGATCAAGACAGGTGTACCAGCTCTCCTGTCTTACATCCTGGGTCAAGACTGGCAGACTCAGAGGGGCGACTATGACAGTATGTAGCTAGCGAAGCCCCCCCAAAACAATCAAGACGAGACAATTCACGAACTCCAAGGATTAGAGGAAGAACTGCCAGTACAGCCCTTTCACAACGAAGATGAGACAGCTCTCGCCATGCGGATCTTGAAAGCAGGAGGAGCTGTGCTGGATGTCTCAGGTACTACTCCTGGAAAAGATCGGGCTGTTCGAACATCAGATTATGTGGCCACGCTTGAAACATCAGAGTATGTGGCCTTCGAAAAAACCTGTGATTCTATACTTGGATGGCCAGAGACGGGAGGAGTTTGGGCGTTAAAGCTGATTCCGATGCCCACCATGGATATATACGAACTAATGGCAAGAGAGAGTGATCTGACAATGAAAGAGTACGAGGCGATATTGTACCCTATGGACTTCACCAAATTGAAGAAGGCGAATACCATGACAGAGTACTGCGCCGAGCTACGGGACCTTGGGGCAAGATTTTATGAGAATCCAGCAGATTGCGAGGAAGTTAGGAAGCGGGGATTGCTGGATCCTGCCAGCTTGTCTATCCCATGGCGTCGACTGTGGTCACAATCCTCCTCTTGATCCATCATCTCAAATTGTGCTGGCACTTTCATAGCTCCTATTCTTAGAATACGTTTATTTGGTCTGCCTTTTGATACGTGTTGCCATGTACCTACTCGCCGCTTTCAATTAATGATATCTGAAACACGAATATAGTTTCAACATCTTGCGAGCGCGACTCATATCTGAACAGATTGTGTCCGTATTCACGTGGCCGGAGACCACAGTTCACTATTTCTGATGAGGCCATTCACCAGCAACACTTGCGAAACGTTTTTTCTTGAGCGTCGAAAAGCTACTTAAGGTATTTAGGTTGTCTAACAATGCACCTAAACAAATATCTTCTAAACTATCTTTTCTATCCGCTTAGCAATATGAAGTTTCTTCTACCGTTTCTGTCGCTTCTCGGATCAACCTGTCTTGCTATCCCTTTTGAGCTCCTTACTAGGGAATCGGATCTTGAGACGGTCGATATAAAAACCGCATCTGGTAACGTAAAGGCCCAAGTAGTCTTGGAGTTCAAAAAAGAACATGGATGTTGGGAGAGAGACAAGTGTGGCAAAGCCCGTGTCAAAAAACGCGAAGCCATAAGGAAAGGTTTGGATGACATGGTTAGAATGATTCCGGGCACGTATTATGGCGACCCTGATTGGGATTCCAATCCAGACATCTTCTACAACGTTCGTTGAGATGATGCGCCAGCGCTGGAATTCTTTGGGCCGAAATCAAGAAGCGGCAAATATAGAGCTGCCATTCTTGGTAAGTGTTCGAATAAGCGGCAATGGGGTCTAACTCCAGTTTCCACTAACACTTTTGTGCAGAAAACTTCGACAGGCTTGCAAAAATTACCAATTCAAACTGGGCTGGAGATCGTTTGACCATCCGATGTGACGCCCCTGGACTTTGCAGGTCCACTTTTGGAATATCGACTAACGAACTCCAGTGTGGATCAAGCACATTGGCCTACGTATGTACTGCAACTCCTCGTACTAATTGTTAACTAATTCACAATTAGACTAGCAATGATGACGCTGGTAAGGTCAAACACATGAACTTCTGTCCATGGTATTTTCAGCAAAAGACTTTAGATCAGGCTATATCGGACCCCTCATCGAATAGCACAACTGCTGATCAGTTTAATCTATATATAAATCGAGGTATAGCGGCATGAACCACGCCCAGCTAGGCTCTACTAACTCTCTGAATAGCAACAACGTGGGCGCACGAATTAATGCACATAGCAAGCTTCGGAAAAACCATAAAGAAATCTGGGGAGAAATATATGCGAGACTACAAATATCCAGAGAACGGAAACCATAGAGGGGACAAGTAGGTTCACTTATACCGTTAAACTCGATGGGCTAACAACGATAGATGGAAAGCATATCGTGTCAGAGATGTGAAGTGGCTGGCCTTTGGCTCAACAACACCTGACTATGCAGGGGCAAACAAGTAAGCATATCTCATGTGTGACTGTACACACTCTGACCCACTCCAGTCCACAGAGTTATGCCTTATTAGCACTGGGAAATTACCTCCTCAGCAAAATAGACTTTTTTCCATCGGAACCGACCTGGGATGACAGACAAGATCCACCACCTGCACCAAAAAAGGATGACGCAGTTGACTGGGACGTTGAGATAAGTGGCGCACCGGCCTGCGATAAACTTGAAACGGTGGACGACGACGAAGAAGAAGAAGAAGAAGAAGAACCACGCGGGCTAACATGTCTCTGGAGTGATTTCAGTGCACCCAAAAACAAAATGGAAGACGGCTCTACAAGTGCAGAGGATGCCATAAATGAGTTCTGCTCAAGATGTAACGACTGAAAGACCAAGAAAGGTGAAGAGCAAATCTTTAACGGCTGGTATGTATCTCGCTTCGACATCAAACAACGAGGTTCTATGTGGATAAGTGGCGCCGCAGCTGCATTTGACCAATGCAAGGAAGGAACTGTGAAAGAGGACGACTGCCGCAGTGTGCTCACTAGAGGGGTGAAACAATGCTATAAGAGCGATACTGTGACTCACGGCATCACAGCGCATGATGAGAATTGCATCGATTATGCAATTGAATTCTCGTCCAGCATACATGAGGACGATCCACCCTGGAACCAACATATCATCTCATATCCGCCCCCGGACGAGATCAAATCTGAACTCTCTCCTGCTGCAATTGACCGCCCGGAAGTTGTATGTAGTAAAGAAAGAGGCGGTAAATGGACAAAGGAAGATGCAGATGCTGCTATCGAGCAGCATTGTGGAAATGACTTGCCATTTGGGAAAGCCGACGAGTACACCGAGAAAGGAAGTGTGAAGATATCGGCCAGTTTCCAAGATTCAACAGAAAAGCGGGGATTTTCTGGTCCATACCCTGAAGATAAAAAGGGGTACTGCGAGTAGGTCCCTGTTACATCTCCATTGGCAGTCGAAACTAAATTCTATAACAGGGCTTTTCCACGAGAGCACAAATCTCAGGACGACTGCCGATATGCATTCCGAAAGATGAGTGAAAAGGGTAAGTTTTGCATTCACAAGGCCTTTGAGATACAAAACTGATAGGACTAGTTGGTGATCATGCGTTCTGTCTCTCGTACTACCGCTGTGTTGGTTACTTGATGATAGCAGGAGAATTTTCTGATCCACTTTCAATTGATGACGGCACGTAGTCTTAAGGAAAGAGGAGATTTAATGGGGAAGATTTATAAATTGGCATCTACATGGTTGTAGTATATGTGCACAGTGGGGGGCTGAAGCACACATGACAAGGTCTTACCTGGAGTTCTGGGACATTTTCTGTTTAACATATAGAACGCGATTGAATATAGTTACTATTTTCTTTGGAGGAATTTTTTCTTTATCTTAAAAAATCCGTTTTGACGTGCTCAAGTTCGACTGTAGTTAAGTTACGAGAAGGGCTGGTGGGGAATTGTTGTTTCATTGTAAAGCGGAACCCTAGCAAGGTCTCCACGTCATAGGACAGTGAAGCAGTATTCAATCGTTAGTGGTTCAATGTTCCACCCAATCTAACGCAGCACTGCTTTTTGCTTGACAGTTCGCTGTATTTGGCCGGTTTTTCGTTGGTTGCGCACTGTTCAATCTGGGAGAGCAACGACTCGTGCAAAGAAGATTGGTTAAAGAACTTGACAGCAAAGGAAGACAAGTAACCAAAGTTGCAGAACAATGATGGCGCATGTTTTTTTGGCAAAACTTGGACAGGACCAGATATAGTTTTTGACGTCGCACAGCCTCTTCATCCAGTCTTTAAGGAGGCTGGAGTGCTAACTTGGTGAATGATGAAAGTTGGTATAAATCGAGAAGATAAATCGCATAACCACCTGAACTTGATCGGGGAGTAGCGAAGAGTGATTTCCTCTGGCGGAGGTTAAGATTAGGCAGCCGCAATGAATGTCAAGTCAGACGAGACGACCAACTAGGCTGATCCAGCGGGCTGAACCCCGCACCTCCGCCTTGCTTTGCTGTCTGTCGCCTGCCTACTCCTCGTGTTAACTCTTCTCGCTTTCACACCTCTAATGATTTGCCATGCTGATCGTTGAAGAGCAACTGTGGTGTGTAGCTAAGAAGCACAAAGAAGAAGCCAAGACTAAGTTACCATTGAGGTAGGTTCAGCCTAGGGTGTTCTAAGCTTAGATCACAGAAAATCAAACGAGATCTATTTTGGTCTCTATGAGGTGTTATACGTTGCTAGAATCTCCAAATAGATAAGGGCCAAACATGGCCCCAAGCTGTCGAAGTACAAAGAGCACGCTCCTCGTACATGCACAGACCAGAGCTAAATCTATCCTCATAGAACGGAGCAGAACCCTGATAACGTCCCCTCTACTCTCTGTGATGGATGCAAGTGTGTAGATCACATGATAAGACAACGGGGTCCAATTTTGGATCTGTGGGAGCCGTGCATAGCGGCTGGAGAAACAGAGCTTAAAGTGATCAAGAGATAGGGAGGAAAGTGAGGAAGTGCTGAACAAACTGTCGTACATGCGTTGCCCCGACAAATATTTGACGTCAAAATTGCTGACTAGCGCAAGCTATCATCGTTGCCTATATAGCGCCGTACCGCTCACTTTTCCTCCCATCTCGAAGCTCTCCACCTCAAACCCTTGGACCTCCGCAGGGCTTTAGAAGGGGAGTTCTGAAGCTCTTCATACCATCTGAAAACACAATGAGCAGCAACGATGCACGCCGTGGCAGGTGGCCAGGTTGGGCGCCATGGTTTGGTAAGAATGCAAAACAGCCCACCATAGGCGTTCTACCTAGCAATTCAGGAAATCGGCATGCCATCAAGAAGAACACTAACAACCAAACCGTGATGAATTTGTAGAGATTGCCGATTGGCGTCTTGCCTAGTGAGTCAAGGAATTTGACTACGGTCATGCCCCAGAGTACGAATCACACAGCCAAGAAAGCGGCGGATAAAATGAAACATTAGATCCAGGATATTCGGAGGCCGGAAGCGTATGAGGAAGCGCATGTGTCGCGTTGAAGGGTGGAGGGAGGCCTCCGTACAACATGTTTAGTCAGCCCCAAGATCCGATAATCATTGGGAAGGGGTTATAAGAGAGTCCAGTACATGATGGTAATTACTGAGAATCAAAGTTGGCGTCATACTTCCCCCAGCTTACGACCGTGTTAGATTAGGGGCTCTGGCTCCAATGTCGTAGGCTAGACCAACTAGAACACTCTTTTCCACAAAAGTCGCCACCCGGGAACGCAATGTACTGACGTCGAAACAAGGAAACATATGACAAGCAATTGACGCAAGCAGTCACAAAAGATGGTGCTCTGTCAGCATGCTAATACTTGTTTACATAAAAATCAAACATTAATGTGGACTTTCCTCATATAACTTTTCCATAAAGCATGCCAACAACTCACCGCTGCGATCCTAGCGCCAACGGTGACATTATCGAGCTCTGGTTGTTCAGTGCTGCGAGCTGTAGTGCGTTCTGGCTATCCCTGTTCATCGCCTCTACATTAGCCCCCGAACCTATCAGCAATTTCACCGCCTCTTCCTTTCCATTCAAAACGGCAACATGCAATGGTGTCTGTCCGTATGAGTCCATCGCATTAACATCCGCACCAAAAGAAACAAGCACCTGCGCCGCAATGTCTTGACCATTAGCCACTGCGTAATGGAGAGCAGTTCCCCCGCCCTGCTTTTCCCTTGCATTGGTGTTGGCGCCCAGCTCCAGCAGCAGTTGAAGACCCTCGTGGGTCTGCGGCCTTATGGCGTATAACAATGCCGTATTCCAAAACCGGTCTTCGCCTTCAATGTCCACACCATTCTCGAAGAGAACGCGGAGTCCTGTGGCCCGGTCGTTGAACGCGAGGGTATGTAAAAGTGGGTATCCGGTTGCCTCTATTGCATGGGTGTCCGCGCCTGCCAGAATCAACACTCGCGACACGGCATCGTGGCTGTGGAATGTGGAGTAGTACAATGGCGTCCAACCAGTAGATGGACATCTCGCGTCCACTTGAGCACCCAGCTGTAGAAGAACTGACGCCGTTCCCGCATGGCCATGTTCGGCTGCAACATGCAAAATAGTGGTCCCGGCAGCGGTGAGATAATCGACTGGATGGCCAGCATGACAGAGGGATTGGAGGATTTCTGTATGGCCTTTTTCGGCCACCATGTGTGCGGCAGTCATTCCTCGCCGGCCATTCCATCTTGTACATTGAGCTCCATAAGCCATAAGAAGTTCTAAAGTTGATCGACGCCTGTTCAGTGCAGCTAGTTGAAGTGCCGTGTAACCGTTGAGATTTTCTGCCTCAATATCGAAACCGTTCTTGGCTGGTCCATGATACACCAAAAGCGTCACTATCGGATCATCTCTACCTACAACTGCAGCGTAATGGAGAGGGATTGATCCCTTGACATCACGTGCCATCGCAGAAACGCCCCTGTCCAGAAACAGCTTTGCTAGATGCGAATTCCCAGTCTGGAAAGCAATGTGGAGGCCTGTTCGGCCTTCCTTATCAGTGGAGTTGCTGTCAGCACCCCTGCCTAGGAGCTGTTGTGCAATATTGTAGTCGTTCTGTTGAATCGCGTAGAGAAGAGCCGTGCGCCCGCTTTCGTCTCTCCTCTCAAGGCCGAGTTGTCCTGTGAGTATTAACTGCAACTCCAGTGGACTCCATGCTTTCACATGTTGCAAGGTGGGGACTTGAGGTAAAGCTGCTGCCAGCTGCGCGATTGGGCTTTCCAATGGCGAATACAGTTGCATAAAGTCCCTACTCCCCCAAGAACCCGTTGTGCTGACGCGGCGAACTGCGGCCGGCTTTGTGGCTTGTAGCTTCCTTTCAACATCAGCAAGCTTGTGTTCGCTCTCCTTAGTATCCGCATGATCTGAGCCGAGGGATTCTCTTCGACGCTGTAAAATCGTTCGATACAGATCTGCGGCACCCTTGTACTTGGAATCAAGAACCAGCACACCTGCGGCCTCGTCCATGGCATCCAGGGTCTCAGGATCATTGGCGCCCAATGTAGTCTCGCACCCAGTCATGGCTTTGCTGAAATTAATTCCAGCGGCGACATAGTTCTTGGAATCTTTGTACACAAGCCCCAGGTTGTAGTATGTGTCCAGCACCCTTTTATGATTTGGCCCCAGAGTCTTTTGTCTTGCATCCAAAATACGGGTATAGCTTCGTTCCGCATCGTTGAATCGCTCAAGTCGCCTGTACATATTAGCCAGTCTATTCACGGTGATCAGCGTGTCAGCGTGATCAATCCCAACTGCTTCCTCTTCTCCTTTCACTGTCAACTCATAAACGTTCACAGCGTCTTCAAGCTGGCCCAAGTTCTCATAGATGAGACCGAGCTCGAAGCGAGAATTTCGGACTGCAATATCTCCAGCCCCAAAGCTTGTTTCTCTGCCAACAGCTCGAAGAAACATTCGCGTCGCAGCATCGGTTTTCTTTTGCTCCTTGTACACCTGTCCAAGCTTATAGGCCGTGAACATCGATCGGTTATCTCCCGCACCATACGCTTTGTCTTCGCCATCTAGTGCCAGTTCGAGTCTATCCGCCGCTTCGTCGAACCTCTGGAGGTTGTGATACACCACACCGAGATTGTAGTAGGAGTCTCGGAGTAACTGGTCATCGATACCATGTTCTTTCTCCCTTATAGTTATAACTTGAAGATAGGCGTTTTCAGCGTCAGTCCATTTCTCGTCCTCCTTGTGCTTTCCTGCGAGATCGAACAAAGACTGGCTTGTGTCGGCTTCTTGTACTACGTTGTTGAGTTGATACCGGGTTCGTCTGAGTGTGGGATACATTCGATGTCCAGAGAGCGACCAGGACTTCTTACAAGTTCCCATGTTTGTCAAACAGTCCAAGCACATATTAAAGCTATCGTTGAGACATGCACAGCAGTCTGCTATCAGGTCAATCGTTGCCTAGGTACATCAGGGCGTACAGCATTACAACTTATGAACAAAGATCCCTGCTAGTTGGCTTGCGCATCGGTAACATGCAAGCATAGACTCTGGGGATGGCGGATAAGTAATGTGCCTACACTGAGGAGGGCCGTCATTCGCCACCATCATCTGCATACTGTTGTGATGGGATTCATCAAAGCAGGTTAGAGCGCCATTGTAACATTTTCCGCACAGAACGAACTTCCCATCATTGCACTTAGTGCACACTACTCTGAGAGTCAACTTTTGCACCGTTTTCAGATCGCTATACGAACCGTAGTACTGATCATTCCCCACCCATTTACAGCACCCGTCACATGTACTCGAGAATGCAATTGCTAACGGGAACAGCTTCGCAAAGAATTTACCTTCCCTCACTCCTTCCGTAAATTTTGCCGTCGATTCAGTCATGGCCTCGTGTTCTGCGTTCAGTCGTGCTGCTAGGAGAGCCTTTTGCTTCTCCCGTTCCATTTCCATCTGGAGCCGCTGTTCTCTCTGATTTTGTTCCTCGAGCTGTCTTTGATGTTCAACATCCAACTGTCGCTTTTGTTCATCATGCTCTGTCTGCAAATTGGTCATGTCTTCTTGCAACGTCTGAGTGGCGGATAACGCGCCAAATTTCAAGTTGCTGTCGGCCATCTCCTTTTGAATTTGCAACGACACGGGCTCCAGCCGCGCCAGATCATATACAAGTTCTTTCGCCTCCCATCCGTCATCAGGCATGCGAACAAACTGGGCACCTTTGCCGATTAACCCTTTCCAAAAGTTCTCGTCCGTCATCAACTCCTTCTCTCTACCCGCTCCAACATCCTCTGGAATTAGGGACCAACATGTTGTACCAAGAAGCAAGTTCTTGTAGAAGGATTCACCACACAGCTGGCGAAACATGCGCATGCTTCGCAAAGACGAACCCCGCATACGATCGTCAGTAATTCGATGGAGATAGATAATCCCGCTAAGCTTAGTTCCAGATTTGTATGTATCGTCGAACCAAGCAGCGAGCTGTTTGAGCACATCCGCGTCCTTTCTGTGCGTATCGTCAAAGCCAGGAGTATCTACCAAAATGATAGTACGATCTTTGTGTCTAAACTTGTACGTATTGACTTCGGCAGTTTCTGACAGACTTAGCGAGGGAAATTCGGAGGTGAATAGCTGAGAAGTTTACCTGATTCCAGGCTGTCTCCAACTTGAATGTTGTCGTCCCCAGTGACAAGTTTGATAAACGAGCTTTTGCCAACACCCGTCACACCCATAACAGCGATAACCTTTGGTGTGGCCATCTTGCCTTCAATCAACAAGGCTGTATCGTGGATTTTGCAAAAAAAGCGATTAAAAGGTTGTGGACTGGGCATCAATATCGTTTTAGTATGTGGCGGGCTACCGTTCACAGATTGCGCAACAGCAACACGAATCCATTACGAAGAATTTGAATGAGGGAGTCGCATTCTCCCAGAATCTGGAGGGGCACAAGGCTGAGCACAAACTGCTGCACCTGGCCCAGACCAACGTTTATGGAAATGATAGGCGAGCACGGACTATCCGGAACGCCTCAATGTCGCGCAAGGCAACGCTATTCGCAGGGAACTTTTAAGTCATAACATCTTCCTGCGAAGTTGTCTGTATTCGGAACCTCGGTTTAGATTTGTGGCGCATCACTGACCAGTCTCGATTCTTGAAGTTTTGGCCCAGATGTGCTTGATGGGACGGAAGATTGAGGGGTGTTTCCAAGATAAGACTGCCTGTCATCCCAGCCTGGCCTCTCAGGCGAGGATCTTCACCTTCTACTGTCTCGTCACTGCTCTTGTAAAGGAAACATATACATGGTTCATACACCATGACTTCTCCATACATCGACGAGACCCAGACCATCATTGCGGTCATGGGCACCACTGGAGTCGGGAAGAGCACTTTCATCAAGCATGCGACTGGGGGTGATGCGAAGGTAGTGATCGGCGATAAGCTAAACTCCTGTTCGTTACTCCTCGAAAACGACCCGCGTTTTCCAGAGTTAATTCGGTCCTAGGCACAGGAAAATGCGATGTGCACCACATACCGAAGACAAATGTATGGCTCATGGACACCCCCGGGTTCGACGATACATACCGGAATGACGGAGAGATTCTCGAAGAAATCAACAACTGTCTTTCGGAATCTTTCCACAAAGACGCCAAAATCAGGGGCGTGCTATACGTTCACGCCATCACTGAACCGCGCATGCGTGGCTCCGCAATGAAGAATCTGCGCATGTTCCGAGAAGTTGTTGGCGCAGAGAACATGAAGCACTGTTTTCTTGTCACCACCAAGTGGTCAAAACAACCGACTGACGTCTCGGAGCGACATGAAGTGGAACTAGCAACAAACAAGGACTTCTGGAAACCTCTTCTCGACCGAGGCGCCAAGATGCTCCGATTCTATGACTCCCAGCAGTCGGCATATGAGATCATCTACCCACTAGCTCACTGCCCACAATTTCTCTTCAAGCTGACAGTGGAATACGATGTTGAGAAGAAGAAGCTTGAGCAGACCACATCTGGCAAAATGGCCAATGAAGAGCTTGAGAAGGCGAAAGCGGCATTCCAGAAAGAGATTGAGGAGCTGCGACAAGATCAGCGATTGGCATTAGAGTCAAAGGACAAGAAGATGGTCGGGATGATAGAAAGGGAAAAAGAGAAACTTAACGCCCAGATTGAGAATATGAAAGCTGGACAAGAGCTTCTAAAGAAGAAGGCTGAGGATGACCGAGTGGCGATGGCAGCATCGCTGAAGAGGCAAGAAGACATTCGTTCAAAGGACAAGGAATACATGAAGAATAGGGTCGTTCGATGGGGCATTCGTGCTGCAGCTGGAACAGTTGCTGTGGCAGCCACGGTTGGCTCAGGAGGTGTAGCTGCTCCAGCCGCCGCTGTTTGGATGGTTGGGATTGAGGCGAGATTGCAAGCGGACAAAGAAAAGGAGCGGTATTAGTTGATAGCTTGGCACAATGATCAAAACTCATCAGCCCTTCGTATTTTTACAACCAAAGTTCTCATTTGCACCCTGTGCCTGATGACTTCTGGTGCGCTCTATGTCTCTTTATAGCTATTTCCAAGGGTGATCGCGTCTCAGTGATGTTTGCCCGCGTGTTTGATCATTCATTAGAGAACTCGATCCATATGGGCTTGAAGTGAAGTTTCAAAAGAGTCCCCGGCAACCTCTACAACAGCCGAACGGGCTCTCTCGAAGCGGTGTGTAACATAGCGCCAATCGTCCAAACTGGGATGCCCCTTGGGGTCTGAATTGGGATGTCTCTCTTCCATCCTCACGTATTTGGCAATGCCCCATGTCATTCTGTGAACAATCTGAGAGTCGTCTCCGACAGGCTCTTTGATCTCCCGTTTATCCCCTTCCCCCGTCTCTTCCTCTACGCTCACATCCCGAAAAAGCTCCACCGACAGCGTCCTCCACCTCACGCGATCAATTTCATATAGCATCCGGAGATACTTTACAATCCTTAAACTTCTTCGCGAAATGTCAGACTCTCCACTTTCGAATTGTTCATCTGCTCCCCAATGCCCTCTGTGCATGATTTCCATTCTTTCATTAAATAATGGACGACCGTGATACCAAAACTGCCTGATCCAATCCACAAGGTATCTCTTATGATCTCTTTCCAATTCCACGACACAATCATTAGGATGGGGGCCATGGAGAATAATCATGGTATTCGACTCGGTGAATTGAAGCGCACAGAGTGTTTCTAACAGGCGAATAGCTCCTCTTTTTTGGTAAATAAAAGTAGGATCACAACTGTTCACGTGGATCCGGATTGGTGTTGCCTTGTTGTATATGAGCGGCATGGTCTCGCTAAATGTCGCACGCGAGACCCGGCACAGTGAGGGGATGTTACAGTGGAGGTAGCCCTCTTGATTGATTTGTAGCACATCGCGTGCATCGGTGGGGTCGACATTCAGAACTTTAGATGCATCGTAGATTCCCGCGCCAGCTCCAATGATAGAATCAGATTCCTTCTCATCCTTAGGAAATTTTAATGGTTTTTCGTTTGAATTTGGAGATTCGAAATTTTCGGTATCCAAGAGGTAAAGGCCATAGACTAAATTGCGAAGTTCTCCTGATAGATCAAAGAAACATGTCCCAGGTTGCAATCGCTGATTCAATTAGAATGCGAATTCGCGCAGAAAAGAAAATGGCCAGATTCACATGCCTTGATTGCTGAGTGCTTGACAATGTTTCCAAGCGTCCCTTGACATTGCCCATGATCTTCCAACGATCCCATCACGATTTCGAAGGCGACGTAAAGTTTTCAAGTCGATCCCCTTCTCTCTCGATACATTCATTGAGGATTGTTTAGCCCTTCTATGACTCTGAAGATCGAATGGCTGGTGCCTAAAGAGGTGGTTGGGGGCCTAATCCCCACTCAGCAAGGATCCTCTTGAACTCGAAACTTTTTACCCCAGGAAGTCATGTTCTGTGCTATCACATGGCAACAAGTGCAAAGAGATATCGAGTGAATTTGGTTGCAGTTGGGCAAGGCCTTTCTTTGACGTCTGCATAACCTCAGGGGAGAAAATACAATAGCAGAAAATCCCGTGCATTGTATGCCCATGAAAGTCGAACTACATATCCCTGGGAGAGGTAATGGGAGAACCCTAATATATGATATAGAATGTGTGGCAGTGAACAGAACTGTGTTACCAATATAGCTCTAGTAGGGCAGATTCTCGGCAATGCTCCTAGGCAGACATTCACGAACGACAATCCAACGATGCATTTATTATATATTAGTTACTCGGACAGCATAGTATCGGTTCCCATGCGACACCGATGTGGTTGGATATTGATACAACGCCCTCGATCTGGAACGAGAGTTGGTATGCTGATTCCGAGAGAAGTCAATTCACAGCGCCAGGATGGGGGAATAATACTTTCCTACTCAACACTTTTTAAATATTGTTGGAATATGCAGAACCAAGACTGGACATTGGGCCAAAAAAGACAGCTTCATGAGGTACAATGTACATCGTCTGAACCATAGGATGATTGACACTTCTGTGAACAACAAACGGCGATAACGAGAACTATGTCCGGTAGATTGCAGGTAGTAGAACCACACATAAGCCTGTCGTATCAAGCACAGTGCTCTCAAGATTGGTTTCGTCAGAAGCAATGCACTCCGTTGAGGCTGAATTCATGTGGTCATGTTATCTATACAGGTAGCCTCCGAAAGTCGTGCTGTCATGACATGACAACAGCATGATGAAGAATGTTGATGCCAGCCATACGAATGACCCACCTCAAGATACAACTACAGTATATCCTGCTCTTTCCATGGGAATGACGATCTTATTGGGTATGTTCACAATGCATGCCTGAAGTGAAGGTCTCGAATGCTCAGTTGCTCCAGTCCAATTTTGTAGACCAGGAAAGCTGTAGCGAAGCTGATAGGACGGGTGGCAAACTGACCTATTCTACAAAAGCAACTTCTACGCGAAGTGTAAATTCCGTATGTGATGACGCATCCGTCGCATGTGGCTTTCCAGCACGCAAACCGAACGTGATCAGAAGACCCAACCCTACACAACCGGTCAAATTTCGTCTCATGGCTTAATGGTAGCAGGTGCTTTTGGGGATCTTGGGCAAGATAATTCGATGCGAAAGGATTCAAGTGCTACGAGTGTCATACCATGGCGTCCGGATCGACTGGGTTCTGGAACAGCAACCAATCGCTTATGGGGTGATAATGTTAGCCTTGCGCCACTCTGAAATATCATTGCCTCTTTGGTATCATGTGTTAGGGAAATATAAATGGGGAGATTCCAAATTATTTATGAGAATGCTTTGCCATCTATGTAGTCCAAAATCTCGGCAACTTGATATAGCGACGCCCCGCTGTAGCCTTGTTCAATGTCACATTAGAACTAATAACAATATATGTAAGCTGGATATGAGCCTTGGCATATATCTTGGCATCACGTGTACTTAGCCTATATCAGTATCTCAAGCTCGATCGATCAGAACAATAGACCAATTCCTTCAACCTCAACCTGCACCACCACCAAGCTTACAGTTATGAGCCCGGCCTAGCCGATCAATATCAACCCGCTGAGTTCACTGATCAGCTTCAATTCTATTGATCTCTACTATCCGTTGATCTATCCTAGTCGTCGACACCTACCTCACCAATCAATATCGATCAATATCGACCAATATCAATCAATTTCAATCCAAATTTTCCACCAATATCGATCCTCACCAAACGCGAAAACCCTACGGTCGATCACCTCGAACGCGTCAATCAACAACAAACAAAATGACGAAATACGATGACGTCAGCCTTGCTGATAGAGTTATCCTTCGAGGCTCTGATCAATGGGACCTCTGGTTCTTCACAATCAAGGATCTAGCAATCTCTGCACAGGTTTGGATATATATTGATCCTGACAAGCCTGTTAACCTACTATAGGCACCGATCGAGCCCAAGGCTCCAGAACCGACGCTCCATACACCTGATTTGATCAACGGTGACAACAATACCCTGCAAACAGCCTCACAGCAGGAAGCAATAATTCAGGCAGATCAACAGCCTAGGATTATCTACCTATCAGTAGACGAAAACAACTTCTACAGAACACAGATGGCGCAGTATTTATCTAAGATAAAGGAATTTCACTGAACTGAGGATTGACTTAATTAGATCCACGCTCAGATCACCAAATCCATCCATCCAGACCTGTTACCCTATATCAAGAGGTTCTCAACGTCTTACGAACGTCTTCAGGTGCTCCAATAAAGGTTCTCACTATCAACAATTAATTAAGAACAACAAATTCTTCACGAATATACAAAAGCTTATACCCTGAGCTTATAAAGGATTAATATAGAAAACTAGTGTAACAAATATATCACTGCCTATGATAACGCCAGATCAATTAATCTTCCTAATATTACTAGCTGGAGAGCTTAGAAAGATCTGCTCAGAGCCTTTAAATAAGTTAATAGCGAATATAGAGCTATATTATCATACAAAATGATAGGCAAGGAAAAGTACTACAGGATAGATATACCTCTTAGGATAGAGGTAACTTAGTTGATTGCTGAGTTCCTATCTTATATTAGAACAACTAGAACAAAAGCTAATATTATTAGAGGCACCTACGCAGCTACCCTAGATAATTAGGAATCTCTATATAGAAAAAGGAGGCTAGGTAATACTCTAATTAATAGAAAGCCTAATAAGCCCTGCCTCTATAGAGATAATCATTTCTAGAGTAGCTGCCTATATATTAATCCTTATCTGAAATTAGGCAGATTCGTTATTAACCCTAAGAAAAGCACTAAGATTACTCAATTCAACACTACTAAAAAAGGCAAGGATATCCTATTAAAGGTATAAGTAAATAGCCTCCGCCGTAAGCTGGATCAAGAAAATTAACAGAAAAAGACCTTACTACTTCTATCTGAAGGTACTCTAGATTACTTTATAATTAACTTGAGTAACTACTACTAAGGTACTTAATTAACTAATAAGATTTATGCTACCTTCTTATATACTAGCAATAATAGCTCTTCTCTTATTAACTATTAGATACTAGATCCTAGATCTAATATCTATATTACTAACAACTATATTGGATTTAGGTAGCTATATCTAGTAACACTAGATAATATTATCTAATTAGGACCTACTAAAGTACAGATATTAGGTTAGGGAGATATTGATATTATAATCTTAAT